>JAOSLQ010042031.1:23599-49892 GCA_025629905.1 Lorius lory
TGGAGCAAGCTGCTCCAGTGGAAGGGGTCCCTGCCCGTGGCAGGGGTTGGAGCTGGAGGAGCTTTAAGCTCCCTTCCCACCCAAACCATTCCATGTTTCTAACCTGAGCCCTCCCACCAACCTCGCCCCTGGTAAGCCAGACCTTGTTGCTGACCATCCCCTCTTCTCCTCCTTATGGATAATAAGAGGCCAGCTTTAAGCAGCAGTGTTCCCACTGGAAGCGCAGCCGGGTGACGAGGGGGAGCCAGCACAAACAGCTGGCAAGCTTCCCTGGCCCAGTGTCACACCTAGAATAAATCAAAGCATCTCCCTTCCTGCTCAGGCAGCCCCAAGGAGCCGCTGGCTCCTGCCGCACACACACTTTGCTGTCCTTTCCAGGGAAAACGTGCTTCCTATGGGAAGTTCACACCATGAAACCTTTTATTTTAGACTGACCCCCTCGACCATGGTTCCGGCTGAGGGCTGGGAACAGGGAATGCTGCTCCCTCTCCTGTGCTGACTTCAGGCACACTTAGCCGAGGAGGTCTGTGCCTCTGCCATTAGCCAGGGGTCCACAGTGGGAAAATAAGGGAGAAAATCACAAACAGCTCAGGGTGAGGAGAAACGTTCTCCCATTCTTTCCATGATGGAATTTCTTTGGCTTTATGCAGCCCAGTGCTTGGTCATTGCCCAACAGCTATGGAGTCGGGTGGGAGGGACAAGCTCCTCTCAGTCTGTGTTATCACTGCTGTCCTGCTTACAAGCTGGCTGGCTGCAGAGAGGTGCAGTTGTCCTGATGTGCCAAGTTAGGTGGTCCTTGGCTTTATTTTGTTTTGAAAGAGGGGTTGTTTGCAGGAGAGGATGAGAAACGTAACAGGGGGTTGGAACTGGATGAGCTTCAAGGTCCCTTCCAACCCAACCCATTGTATGAACTATGGTGAGTGGTCGATCTAGATTTCAGAACAGATCCATAAGGAATTAATCCAGTGCTATGTGCTCCGATGGAGGAAAATCACATCACCTGCAAGACAACCAGGTGTCCCACCAATGCTCCCACCATCCCTCTTCCCTTTGGCTTATCTTTACGACCCCCATCCCACCCAGCTCGTTTCAGCTACCCAAGCATAAGTGCAAGCGCTGTTTGATGTGACCTGGGATATTCCATCCATCCTCTGGTTGTGATCCAGAAGCACACGGGTCTCTTGCAGGACTCAGGCATCTCACATCCCTATACCCCATGAAGATGGCAAAGGACTTCTGTAAGAGGAGTGGGCAGGCAGGTCAGGACTTCTTAGCTTGGGAAAGAAGGGAAACAGCGGATCCATCAAATCCAGCATGATACGGAGTGGTGGGAGGGAATTGCTTCATTGAGAAGCAATTTCTTGGAGGAATTCTGGCCCAAGTTTGAGGGGGATTCGTGGATACCTACCCCAGATCTGTGCATTCTGCATTGCTGGCGAGGATTACGTGCGCTGCTGCAATAGCAAAGCAGTCTTCACCTTCCCATCATGGAAAACGGTGATTTCCAAAGCCATTCCCAGGCTGTAAACTCTTTGTCAGCCCCATCAGGCTTCAAAGCAGCAGGAAGGAAGAAGCTGATTCAATATGTTTTGTGCAAGTACGTACTTGGAAGAGAAGCATCCTATTGTATTCCTTTGGAAGAGGGGTAACTCCATGCTCCTCCAGGAGAGAAGGGGCCACAGGAGGTTCAGCATCCTGCTGCATTTACAGCATCCTCGGGTGAAAGCTGACACAAGGCTGCAAAGTGATGGGAGAAACAAGGATGACTTCTACCACTTCCATTACAAATCTTCCTCCTGAATAACCTAAAACCTTACATTTGGAATGACCTTAACAGCTGCTTTAGCCTCCCCCCTGTCCTGTTGAGAGGGAAACAGTGATTCCATAGCAAATCTCTTTCAGGATCGCCCTCCTGTCAACAGCAGCAGCAGAAAGCAATGGGGAAGAATAGATTGTTTTGTCTCTGGCAATTTCTGCTTCGTTTTAGAACAATGTAGTCCTTGTCTCAGCTATTAGCTCCAGTGATTGACTGCCTGCCAGTGATTTATGACTCCTCTTAAGCCATTGCCAGGGTTATGGGATTGACATCATTGAATTACTCCACTCAAGAGCAGGCAGAGCCCACAGATAAGCAATCCCGACTAGTTGCTACTGTTCCAGGCAGGATCTGCTGCAACGGCCACGGTGTGAAATGCAGAGGTTGAGTTTTCTCACCCATTCCTTCCTCTTCCAAGCGCTGCTGGTGGAGGGTGAACTCGTGCTTCACCATCAGGAAGCTCCATCTGTGGTTTCCAATAGATGAGAAAGACGAGAAGCGAGTAGCTACATGATCAGATGCCTCCAGCAGATGAGAGCCCTCAGGATGTGAGCAAGAAGTGGAGCATCCTAAAATTGGCACCTTCTCGCACCTCTGTGGTTGCTGTGCAGAGCAGATCTTGCCTTGCCCTCATCATCCTGAATCTCTGCTCCATCCAGGACCACGAAGCTGTCTTGTAGGAAGGTCTCTGGTGGTTTTGCCCTTGCTTCAATCATTCTTCCTTTCCCATTTGGTATCATCTCCCAGAATGCTTCCTCCTGGAGCTGGAATGCCCTCTGAAGCAAGTCTTTGCCACTGTCATTGACCTGAGGAGATGGAGGTCTTTGGTAGGATCAGGGCTGAGCAAGCACTTGGAAATACCCATCTGGTCAATGTTCCCACTCTTCTGGCTCTCCTTCTCCTCTCCTTTCCATAGACTCCTTTCCCTTTGGTGTCCCAGTGGATGCAGGTCATGGTTGAGCTGGAAGCTCATCCATACAAGTCTGCAGTGCCTGCAGTCGGTGGGGTCACCCACATTTCCATCTGAATCCTCCCTCTGGTCCTCAGATGGAACAGGACCAGGTCTGGCAGACCCAGACAGGGAGGACTGAGGCTCTCATTGCTCTGTGAGCTGCCAGCAATCCGTCCATCTGGGGGTCCAGCAGAGGAACATGGCTCCGTGGCATCAGAGCCGGAGTGCTGGGCATGCCAAGAGGGAAAGCAACCAGGAGGATGCTGCTTTCAAAGCGGGGGCATCCTCCTTCCTTCCCTGGGCTGCAACCCTGCAGTGCTTCACCCCTAGCTCGGGAAGGTTGCACAGCTTCTGCTGTGTTGTCTCTTTACCTGTGTCATGGAATCACAGCATGGGTTGGGTTGGAAGGGACCTTAAAGCTCATCCAGCTCCCTGAGAGTGGGACAGAGCCCCTTTAGGCACTGGAGCTGCTCTCAGGTCTCCCCTTCAGGAGCCTTCTCTTGTCCAGGCTGCCCCAGCCCAGCTCTCTCAGCCTGGCTCCAGAGCAGAGCTGCTCCAGCCCTTGCAGCATCTTAATGATACACCAAACAAAGCAACATGTGTAAGCACAGACTTGCACAGAAGCATACAGGGAAAGGTCAGTGGAAGTCAGTGATAAAATGTGAGTTCTCAGAGTCACAGCCCATTGCCTTAGCCACCAATTATGCTGCTTCTTCAGTGTTGTATATAACGGAGCCCAGCACTTTGTTCTGGGCTGGCTGCTCATTTACACCAGCTAGGACCAGTGATTCATTCAGTTCATTGTTATGCTCCTCTAGTACGTGTGTGTTGCAAGACTCAGCCCTGCTGCGCTCACAACTCTGCAGGCACAACAGCTTGCAACCTCACTGCAAGAAGGCTGAAAGCAGATGCGTAAATAAAACCAGACAGGGGAAGCACAGGGCAGGAGGGAGCTATGATTCAATACAACCTGACATTGTGAAATTAAATGTGGGGGGAAAAGAGTCTTTGCTATTGAAAGACTTGTTCCAACTGCCCCATGGGATCTGGGTCCTGCTCCTGCTCCTCTCCCCATCACTGTTGGAGCCCCACGGTCTCTGTATTCAGCTTGGCAATGAGAGGAGTTTTGTTCTGGAAGGACAAACCCCTCCTGGCCTTCCTCCTCAGGTCCATCAGGCAATGACTTTCCCTGCCTGCACCTGGCATCTGCCTCTCCTCTTTCTATTCTGGGAGGAAGAGAAACAGCTGAGCTCTGCTACCGTATGGGAGGGCAGCAGATGGGGCACGAATCCAGTAGTGATTGTACTGCTCATTTGCTTGGCATGGCAATGATGGACACATGATGGAACAACCCGGAACAAACATGGGGGGGGAATACTGAATAGCTTTTATCATCATTAATTTTCCTGTTACTCTCAGTTTTTTCTCATTCAGTGATGAATCTGTATAAACACAGAGGGTTGTAGTTGTCATCCTGACTCTCACCAGGTGTTTTATCTGACAGGCTATTTCTATGATTTCCTATAATGCTTTTCTCCCATTTCCAGGCAATTGGAACAGCCATTTTGGTCTCAACACTCACTGAACTGTACACAAGGATTTGTAGGCACTACCGGATATTTGGGTAACAAAGGTGGGAAGGGGGAAGCATTTGCTTCATCTATGGGACAGAAACGTATTCATAGAATCTTCTATTAACCTTCGCCTTTATCTGCATTTAGGTTTGTGAACTCTAATCCATGCAGGATTTGAGGATCAAGGTAAAATTAAAACCTGTTTCAAGAGTGGGATTTTCTGACATGAACCCCAAAACCTTTCATCAATCACAATGATTTCAGTGGCTTCTCAGCTGAGCCCGTAGTTGCTGTTTGTACATCCTATAAAAACACAGTTTCATTCCAACTGATTAAAAGTGCCTTAAAGGAAAATATATTGAAAGAGCCATGGATGGCTACATCAAAATGGATGTACTTGCACTCAGAAAACGCAGGCTAGCCATGCTGAATTTGCACACTGTAACTGCAAAAGGCATGGCATACTTCAGATATTCCTGCAATGGCTATATGCTGAATGAGGAGCTGTATGAATATTTCAGTTACAAGATGAGGTTTGAAGAATAGAGTTCTTTCAATTTTGAATCACCCTTCTTTAAATAACTTGCGCTATTTGGTATTAAATTCAAGCCACTCCACGTGCCCAGGGTACCAGTGGGGTCTCCTCACTATCCCTTCCTGCTATTTCTGTGAACAAACTGACCGCTGCTTCATTCAGGAGACACTTTGCCATCCTCTTTGGCAAATAAAACCCTCTTTGGATGGCTCAGCCGTGGTGTTTCCTCTCCTCCTTGCCCACTGCTCTTTACAGTATTTGAGCGTTCATTTAAAGACTCAGCTTTTTGCTGCACCTGCCCCCTCTGGGCAGCAGAAGCAGAAAGAGTGGCTCTACATCAGGCATGCACAAATCCAGCCTACTTTCAGGAGTGAAGAGATACCTAGAGAGTAGCAAATCTAACGCTATGATTGACACACACTGATCACCTCGTTTCTACACACAGGTTAAGGAGAAAGCATTGTTTTTCTTCTCTTTCCTATGATTCAAACCCTTTGTGAATAAAAGCAGAGCTTTCCAACCTTTTTCCTGCTCCAAGTCCTGGTTCTGATGTCACTGAGCAATTAAACCAGGCTGGTTCTCCCCTCTCACCCTCACCCCCAATTCAGATTACTCCACTGAGCTAAAGCCTGTGTCTGCTTATACCAGTGACCTTCAGTGCTTGCTAAACCAGTGCCACCACTGCAGTGGCTCTAGAATAAAGTCTGAAAATGCAGCCCTCCCTTCCCTGAAAGCACAACCACTGCTACTGAAGAGCTGAGTTGTGGTCTGGGGGGACCCACTGGGCTCCACTGGAACATTGCCCCATTTCCCAGAGAGAGTACAACCACCCTAAATGAAATCAGAATTTGTCCTTCACCTCTTCTATATGCCAACAGCTAAGTCCTTCTCCTTCCCACATCCATCTGAATGACCAGGCACCCCTGGAAATGAGTCCTGGCTAGTGTCAGTCAAAATATCACACTCAGACTGTTTCACTTGCCTTGGAATGGAAGCTGCACTTTCATGCATGGACTGAAAGCTTGCCTGATTTCCCTGGAACTTAATTAAGTGTCGTCTCCATCATCTGCCAAACTGCTGCTTAACACATCCTGGCCGCATGCCTCTCATATATTGCAGCAGATATGGCTGGCACTGCACGGAGCTTGTCATGGGGTATTAATGACTTCAGGATAAATATCATTCTCTCTTACCTCAGCTTCATGATGCACTGTTTCTCATGGAGATATATCACAGATTCACAGAATGGACTGGGTTGGAAGGGACCTTAAAGACCCTATATATTTGTAATAACAAGAAAGAGAAAACAATGAGTGACAGCACATGCAATGAGTGGAAGTTAAAGCCAACAAATTAAAATGAAAACTAAAGGTCCATTTCCAACAGTCACATTGATTAATCCCTGGAACTAACTACCAAGGCAAAACACTGTATTTTTCATGCCTAGGCATCTTCAGATTGGTTTAAGAAACATACTTTAGTCAGAATGAATAGTTTTATTAGGTACACGGTAACTCACAGAGGAGTAAAAGTATCCAAGGCACATAGGTCCCATTGCACAGGACCACACCAGTTAAACAGCCAGCCCTGGGAAAGGAATTGATGCAAGGAAACGCAGCTCCCTCCACTCCTGTCCCTAAACCCTCAAAAAAACCCAAGCAGAATCACAGAGCACAGTTAGTGCAAGCAGCTCTCCCTGCCTCCATTCACAGCTCATTACCTCTTTTGCATTAGAAAGGTGTTTCCCAACTATCCTGTTAGAAGGAGAAAAATAGAGAATAAGAAATGTAGCTTTTGTTCCACAGGAAAGCCCTCACTGATGATTGCAGGGCAGAAAAACACAGCTGAAATTAAATGACTTAAATTATCTGAAAGATCATCCAGCTTCTCGGTGATAGTTATAAAGCAGATGCAGTCATTCAGTATTTTGAATATGTATTTTTAGCTTGTTTACTGGGATCATTCTATAAATGTGAATGGCTATTTGTGCACAAAAGAGTGTGTTTACAAATTGCAAATGCTTCTTGTGGAGTATTAGTTAATATTTTTCAAAGTACAGAGTGTAGAGTATATACTGAATATTCATGTGGGTGGACATATCTATGTGAGCTATTTCAACTCACTTCAGAGAGGCAGACTTGTATTTGAATGTTCATTACAGCAAAGAGCAGGTCTATTATGCTTCCATTCCCACAGTTCATTGTCCTGCATACGCTTGTGGAACAGCAGGGAAACTGAGATAATTTTCAGAGATGACAGCTCTGGAAAAGGTTCTCTCGTTACTTTCAGAACAGCCCAATATACTCAGTAAATTAAGTCTCTCTTTGCGATACATTTCAGGACAAGGAGGGCACAGGATAGTCCAGGGGCTGCTTTGCCCCTGAGGCTGTATTGCATTACCAAAACCCACATACCTGTTTGCTATGCTGCACAACTTGAATATATGGTTCCCCACCTTGTACACATCAAATGTGTTCAGCTCTGGAGGACATCCTCCTCCTCCTACAGAGCTGCTTGGCTTATTAAAAATCACAGAAGGATGTTTCTCCTACTCTACAGAAGTCAGGGAAGTTCTTTTGCTACTGCTCGCACAGGCACTGTTTGAAGCATTGATTCAACAGGGTACTTAGGCATATCTGCAAATTGCAAACACAGAAATAGCCTGTGAAACCAACAGAGTACAGAGCTGCTTAAGGGCTTTGCTCAAGAGGGGAGAAACCCACTTCTTGTCTTCCTTCCCATGCATCACAATAGATTTGTACCATTCATAATCAACAGTATTAAGAAAGAGCAGTTTAGTGGGATGAAGTCTCAAAGGCAATGAGCAGGTGAAAGAACTTTCAGGGTATTTAAAGATGGATAGCTTCTCTCTGGAGGGTGACAAGCATGAAGGAGAAGAAAGGCACAGAGGCAATCTAATGCTGTTTTCCAAGCTCTCTCCTGCATCAGGTAAGGGACACAGCAAGCTCTCTCTCATGTTGAATTGAGCTGGACAAGTCAGCTCTTCGAGTAGAGCTTATGCAACATCTCTCTGAGGGGCTGAAATTGCCTCTGAGTTTCATGATCCTTTCCAGTTTTACTTCCTGTTACCATCCCCTACGTTAGCAGTTCACTTCAGCTACAGAATAAAAACATCCTGAAACCCAATTTTAACGCCTTACTGTTTTGCTGAGGTAGGGTGAGAAGGGAGGGTCTCAGAAAAAGAACAAATCCCTCTCAGAAACCTCTCCTGTTTCTCTCCCTGTTCTCTTCCTTCTGTTCCTCTGAGACTTAGTATGGAAAAAAAAGGAGGAAGCTGAGCACAAAACCTAAAATGAGACCCTTTGGAAAGACACAAACCTTTCCAAGTCTGCAAGATGCTTTCTACAACTGACAAGCATTTCAAATGAAGATGCTTCACTTCCAAACTTACCATATAACATCATGGTAATTCCTATATCCTGGAGGCCAAGCTGACTGCTGGTTCTTACCAAGTGCAACAGAGTCATGTTACGGCCATCTTTCCACCATACAAATTTGTCTTCTATCTACATTATAACATTAGGTCTCTAATTAAACAGTATCTCTGACCCCTCTGGATAGTATTCTCCTCTTTGTTCACATGTCAAAACGACTATTGCTTTCTATTTCCAGCTTATCTTGTCCTTGTATTAATAAAGAGACAAACCCATATTTAAATCTCTAGTGTTCAGCTGTAATACAATGTGCATTTGCTTCACAGATATACATAGAGTAATTCCTATATGGAAAATAACTCTTGCATATTATATATTCCTCAATCCATTTTTGATACAGAAGCAATTCTGCAGGTATCTTGTATTTCCCACCAGATTTTGGGTGGTAAGGGAGGAGATTTTCCCCGTCATGGCCATGTTTTTAATGTCTTGTTCAAATCTGTAGCAGTTCTTCATCATGGCTTTGGTTATGTCAGTCCATGTTCCATGGGAACATCAGCACCCAAACCTTGGTTTTAAATACGCAGTTCACAGAGGAGCAGAGAATTTTGCAGACTGCTACTTTCACACTCCCAGATGGCTACTTACTTTGTTTTAAATGATCAACCCGAACTGAAACTGGGACATCCAGGAAGAAACCTACACTGGGGCAAGATCTAAACTTTCTCTGCTCACAGAGAGCATATGAAATGTGTCAGTGATTCCATGAGAAGAGTACATAAAGATAGCACCTCAGTTTGAGAAGACAGGCAGAAACATGGGCTGAACATGCTGAAGGGTTGGTGGGAACATTGACACAATGACTGTGATCCCGGAGGAAAATGCTAAAATCTATTTGCAAAATTCATGAAAGCAAAACACTACACACCAGAGAGTTGGTTTTTTTAGCTCTTCCTTTAATTTAGCAATAACAATGTCTACAATACATTGACTCACAAATTAAGTGAAGGTATGAAACCACATTCTTCATACTGAGATGGGACATTCTGGACTTTTACTTTTTAAATACCCTCTCAAGGGGGAAGAGTTCTGAACGTCCAATGCACATCTTTTGAAACAACCACTGGTGGGAATTTCAATTTAACAGTGATGATACTTCGTGAGCCTCATTCGTAGAGATCAAAACGTTCTGCAAACGAGTGCAAAGCTCACTGTACAGCTAAAAGGGGAGGGAAACTGAGGCACAGTGCTGGGCAGTGACTGGCCACGACCACGCGGCAGGCAGCAGAGATCTGGACATAAATCTCAGCTGACTCCCAGTCAATTCCTGACTCACCAGTCTCCCAGTACATGTACGTGGGTATCTACTGTCCTGCAGTTCAGGGGTTATACAAGCAGATCTTCTTTCACCTCTCCTGCTGTCCCATTGGCTCCATTCAATCCTGCTGGCTCCCTGACACCTTCCTCTTCTTCTTCCTGCCCTCTTGCTGTCTCTGCTTCTCTGAGGAGGGTGGCACTGGAGAGATGGCTGAGGAGCTGCCCTTCCCGGCGAGACTCAGCCAGCTCTTTGGCACAGCACACAGGAGTGTTGGTCTCATAAGTGCTATGGAAGCTGTTGTAGTCGACTTCATAAAAATCCTTCTCCAGGGTGAGGACAGGAGTGAAGCGATGTCCCCACAGCACCTCGGTGTCCATGTAGGAGCTGCGAGCCTGGCAAGTCATCCCTGGGTGGAAACAGAGGGATGTTAAATGCAAAGCTTCCTTACATGCTCAGCCAACCACTGCTTTCATTTAAAAGCACTTTCATGTTATCTCCATACCTGATTGCTCTGGGGCACAGAAAAGGTCTTCGCTTAATAAGCCTCACAAAAGCCTCTATCATGACAAAGCTGAGCACTCAAAGGGAAAGGGGCAGATTCATCGCTGCATCCTCAGACTGCTTCCTGAATCTTGTGCTTATGACTTTGAAGTCTGGTATTACTAAGCAGCTTCTCTGTCCTCACATTGCTCTGTTGAGGTGTTGCTTGCATGGTTGATACTAACAGCTACAATGACATCCAACCCTGCCAAGGGACCGCACAGCCTGACCCACATGGCCCCACAGCAGGTGACTCACCACTGTGTCTGACCCCATCCCTCTGCATCTAGGGCAGTGTCAGCAATTCCCTCCTGCACTTTGGTTAAGAGAGATGCATAGCCTGAAAGTGGAGAGGGCCCCAGCTCCTATCGATTTACATGGTAAACTGGCTTATAAATACCTCTAGAGGGTTTAATCCAACTGTATGGGGTTGGCAGAACCAAAACCCATACTGCCACACAGCCAAGCTCATAAGGATATTGAATTCCATGTATTGATGGACTGTGGATTGAATTAACAGTGGTTTATCTTCACTCTCTTTTATCAGCTAGCAAAGAGCAGCTCATGGAGTCTAGTAACACCTGAGTCCTGCTGTGCTGCTGACACACTGTTGAACTCCCTGGGCACGGGCTTTTATTACAGGCAGTTCTCAGGGTCAGTGATGCAGGGCTACAGGGTTAATCCCATTTGCTGCTGCTCCCTCATGCTGAGAGGCCAGAATGCCAGATAACCAGCAACACGCATGGTAAAGACAGTTAAACTTGTTCTTTTGCCTTTAGAGCAGGTTTTGCACCAGAAATCAAGGCCTTCAAGTGCCTCCTCCAAGCTCTGAGGCTTTCAAAGCCCAGCAAAGAGAGCAGGAGAAGAGAACACTCAGGATTAGGTCCTTGTATGAGGTGGCTGATTCTTACTATGGCCTTCCAAGTGCAGCAGAAAGGTCTCCTGTAGAAGTCCCCAAGGCCGAGATGGGGGGATACTGCTAGATGTGGGGGTCTGAGGCATCCTAAGGGAACTCCTGCCTTATAATCAGGGCCTGAAATAGCTCCTTGCCTGGGGGAGAACCTGACAGTTAACCTGAACTCCAGAGACACAACCACAGCTATCTCCTGCTGTAAGTATTCAATTAAGAAAGGAACAATAGAAAGCTTTCAGCAACCAAATAGTGCACACTGCCAGCTCCCTGCAGTAGCTGCTTTCTGTAACCCCAGGGGTACACAGAGCCAGCACAATAAGACAACTTGTAATTGCTCCATAATCCCATTCAAATATTCCTTTTTAGCACATGTGCAGTGGTGTTTTAATTGCGTGGGGACATCCTGCTTGGCAACTCCTACACTACCCAGTAAACAACACCATTGTCTCTGCTTCAAATTCCATTAAGTGCCTGCTTTGCAGGCTGCCCTGTGCTTTTCACCCTGGTTAATCAACGCATCTCTAATGTCCCTAGCTAATTGTTGCCTCTCTAACAGCAAAAAGATGACAGAAGGGATGTGGAAACAATAAACATTATTTCTATTAAAGGCGTACAGATGCAGCCACTTTCCACTCGCAGACAATGAGCACTGTGCCCTCTCTGCTCTGAGTATCTGAGGTTCAACCAGCAGTGGGGTGGATTAACTCACTAGACTGAGATCTTTCTTACCTGGCTGTGAGCTTCCTGCAAAAATCATCTGTCTCATTTCCTAAGCCTTGCTCCTCGAGGTCTACGGGACACTTTGGGTGTAGTGCATTCTTACTCCATCTGCTCCTATCCACCAAGCACCATACCAGCTTTGCCTCTGCTGTTGTACCTCGATGCAGTAGCACCCCTGAAACCTGGACATCTTTGAGAGCACAAGAAACTAAGGGAGGATTTCAAGCACTCAGAATCTCTTACAAGACTCATCACAGTACTTATAATAAGTACTTGATAAAGGCTGTTGATGCTTCTCTTGAAGCAGATATAACTACACATTCTGGGTTTAAATGGTGCAGATATTTGGTACAGTTAGAGAGAAGTGTTTGGTGACAATCTGGTTTAAAGACAAAGTATGTTTAATATATATGTGTACAATGATGGAAAACGTGAAATATTCAGCTTTCAAGTTTTAGTTAGTTTCTCATCTCTTACTCAGCTTTCAGCTCCAAACAAAACTCAATTTGAATCGAAACCAGGAAATACAAAGGTATAAGCAGACGCACCAAGATTTCAATAAAGCTGGAGAGCAGAGGGCTGTCTCCTGGTTTCAATAAACATTTCATAGAGTTTTAATGATAATTTCATTACAGCAGAATCCCAAGAAGTGGATTTTTCTGTCTGTTGTCTGGAGTCACTACATCAATACAGAGTTTGTGCATATGCCTGCTTAAGGCAGCCATAGATGCCCTCCTAAATGGCTCGTTTCTGGTTTGCAGTAGATGAAAAGATACCAAATATATTGCTGTGTGTATTAAACCAGGTGTTTCATTACATTCCAGAGCAGAGAGTCACTGAGGCAAGACTGGTGTGTAAAATAGGTGTCAGGGAACGCTACCAATGAGGCACTTGTCTGTCATCAGAATCAGTTGGGATCAAGCAGCTTGCATTTTACCAGAGACAAAGCAATGTTAATGCGTGCTGACAAAAAGCAGTTACTTGATGGCTCTCGCAGTGAGGAGCCTGGTTTTTGTGCAGCAACTCGCTGGGAGTTGCTGATTTCAGAACATCTCAGTGCTCACGGTGCCGCTGATTATGCAAGTGGAGCAGAGGCTCGCTGCTAGGGATTGCTCCTGATTTCCAGGTCTTGTATGCCCTTAGGTTACCAGTTAAAATCAAACTTCATTATCACAGGGCAAATCTAACTGCCTTTGCAGCTGGTGGGGTAGCCAGCATGAACCAGCAGTCTCTCTCCAAGAGAGAGGAGATAGAGGATGCCCGTTTCCACCAAACATTCCATCACAGCCAGTACCTTTCCTGGCATTTTAATGGGAGAGGGGGAAGAGACCACAAAACCTGATCCACCAGCCAGATCCAGAATTGCCACAGGCTTCAGTTTGATCACATCAGCAGCGCAGCTGAATCTTTCAGTACTGCTCCGCGGCCTGAACTTCCTCAGTGGGGAGAGATATCCCAACCCCTGGGGCTGTCAAGACAACATTTTTCATCAGCCTAAAATTAACTCTCCTCATTTAAATGCCACAGAGCTCAGTGATTATCTGCTGGCAAAATGTCATGTGGACGCTGACTGTGTGCTTGCCAGATTTGCTGGGCTCTGTGCTGTGCAGACACAGATATTGCTGAGAGTGATTTCACTTCGCTGTCCTTGTTTTCATCCACTGCTGCGTGCGGGGTGACTTTCCCCCTTGCACTGGGTGCACTAACGCTGCATAATACATACTCCACCTACACTACAAGAGTAGAGAGAAAGAAGGGATGGACTCAGAGGTACAGTGGCAGGCTGATCTAAGTCAGGATGGCAAGGAGTAGTTATAAAAATGTAATGTTCTATCGCTCCACTTAAGCAATATCATGACTTTAGATTAGCATCAGCATTTAGGTGGTTCTAAAACGTGTTAATTCGACCAAAGAACACTGTAACCTCCAAAAAGTCCGTATTCCTCCAACTTGAAAAGGAATATTAGAAGGTAGGAGCATGGTCCTCCAATTGTTTGTGCTTGTCTCCTTCCGAGGGGGACAAGTCTGGGCTTGATTCACTTTGATTTTTATGCAAGAGGAAAGTAATAGGATTTTAATTTATCTGAATGCTCTCCAGGCATGTGAAAGCTCCCAGGCACTGGAGATGGAGAATTAAAAAAAGGGCCTTATGATTTAAGGATCTTGGATTATGTTGCCATGTCTCTCCTAGGGGCAAACAGAGCACCAAGCTCACACCTTCAGGCCCCTCACAAAGGTATTGATTGTGATTACCCTGCCAACATCTACCTCTGGAGGATGATTCGGCTCATGAAAAGAATGACCCAAAATGTCCCTCTCTTCCCTATAATTGCATAAGCAGTTTCTGTAACAGTTCTGTAAGGTCCTTCTTGCAGAAAAGAAAACTTGTTTATATGCAAAATGCAAAACAAACCAAGCAGACAACCCAAACCAGATGATGAATGCATGAAAAGTCTGGGTCATCATTTCACCCCTCCTTTGTTCTCTCACAAAAACGATGATTGATTTCAGGATATCCTATGCTACTTCTTTTGCTCCTGTATTTAGAGCCAGGTAATTTTACTATGTCCTCTGTAAAGATGGATAAATTGAGGTGCAAAAAAGCCGCTGTTTGCCTACGCTCTCACAGGGACAGCACAAGATAAATGACTTCTAATTGTCAAACCACTTTTTATCACACAGATTCTAAGCCAGAAATATATACGCCTTTCCTTTCCTAAGAGCTTATTAAAATACCATTTAGTGACTGGACTAATTGGGCACCTGAAGTGTCTCTTGTGGCTTATTTAATGGTGCTGAGGAAAAGAGGTTAACGAAAACCAATGAGGACCAAGAGTAACAAGCACTGGTGTCTCTGTGCCCAGACAATAGCAACGCTGGACACTGTAGATGCGGAAGTGAGGTCTGTAGGAGAGCGACTGATAAATCAGGAATCTCCACTGCTCTTCTGTGATCCATCAGCCCTGGTTTATGACCAGGAGGGTAAGGGAAAGAGGTCTGGCCAGCAACAGCCGAGACCTATTCTGTCACTGTGGGAAGCAGAAAGACAGTGAAAGCAAAACCGCATTCCCTTTGCAAGCACATTTTCCACTTTTGCTTTCTTCCCTTTTATTGCAGGTCACGTCACAAGCTGATCTTGACAAGTGTCCCTTTCAGATAAGGCAAAAGAGAATTAATTCCCTAAAGTAATTTCTGTGACCAATTCATTAAGGCAGCACTGTGAGTGATGCTGCTGCTTTCCAAATTGCCCATGAAGCAGCCCTGGAAGTCAGAGCACTTGTCATCTGTATTGATTTTGCCTTTACAGTGGTCAGCAATGATCACAACAGATCAGCCCAGAAACTTTAGTCTCCCTTTGGCATATTTTAACCTCTTGTGGAGTCACAGTGCCTCAACCATACCCAAATACTGACTGGAAAGCCCTGTGTCTGTGGCTTTCTGCTGCGGTGTGGGTTAGTTAGGGGGTCCCTAGAGAGCTCTCACTGCGATAACGGAGTCTGTGTTCTCTTCTTTGCAAACAGGGTGTTTCTTTGTGTGCTTCTATTAAAATCCAAGTCAACTTGAAAACAAACCCATGGGTTTAAGACACAAAATAAACAACTGGAAGTGTTTTGGAAATTCAACTTAAAAATAAAAGTGTTGTTTCAAACCACAATGCTTCATTTTGTAAATGAACTCCAATGGCTTCAAGTGTCAAGTTTTTCCACACTTTTCATTTGAAGCTATTTACCATTGTTGCCTTCTACTGGATCAGAATTAAGCTTCAATGTCAGTAAGAAGAGGTGGTGGTTGGAGAGGAAACAACACATCACACGTGTAATATGTGTGTGGTTGGCTAAAAGCTACTGGGAAAAGTTATATTCTTCAGTCGCTTGAACATTGGCAATTGCCTTTTTGATGTGCTTTCAAAATACCTTATGAATAAACAGAACTATATTTTCCCCAGCACTGGGATGCTGGGTCTTACTTTTTCATAGGGGTTACTAAGGGAACAAATGGTCTCATGCATTTTTACACTGCCCTGAGCCTGACCAGGCTATAACGGTGTCATGACTTCATAGAAGTCATGCTGCAAGTAAATTATACCCTCCCTGAGAGCAAATGGGACTTGAACAATACAATAGGAAGGAAAGAACCTAAAGAATTTGATCGGAGCAAATTTGAAGGTATGGAGATAGGGATTAATATCCCCCAAACTGCTTGATCAATATTACAAAGTGTGAGGACAAAGTAGGGAAGCACAAACACTGCTGCAAAGAATCACCCCCCTCCCCAGTTACTGTATGTCATGCAGAAAACCCCCATCTCAGACTCTGAATCAAACAACAGCATCATCTGAGGTCCAGGCTGCACTAAGTTCAAGGCAAACTGGCTTTTCTAGCCCCAGTTTTGGAATTTCACAGTCTGTTTTCCGAGATGAGAATAATTCATTTTCACAGATGTCTGCTTCTTAATATCATTACGCACTGGCCTGTACAATTCCTCTGGGAGAGGAGCCCATTTGTAAAGCAGTATTATTCCTATGCCATGCTTTTAATTTTGAGGTTGTTATTGATAATGACTTCCTCTCACACAGATCAAGCAGAAGCTGAGCTTTCAGAAGAGGAAGGCAATGCAGTAGCTGTTCAAACAGCATTTGATAGTGTCACTGTGTGATGAGGAAAGAGGCTTTGCACAAACAAGGAACTGCATTCCATGCTCAGATTAGGAGGTTCTAGTATCTGGTAAACGTTTAGGCTACAAAATAAGCTTCCATTGCAAATCTTTGCCTTTGACAGTCTTTTCCACCCACCCCTTCTTTTGCCACAGCTCTACAATACTCTGCTGGGAAAGAATATTTGCCTAGTAATGCCAAATGAATTCCACTTCCTCAACACAGTACTCCAACCTGGGTACAGTGCAACCCACACATAACCTCCCATTAGCTCTGCTTGGAAAAGTCAGCTACTGCTATTCACCTAATGACTGAAAGGAGATACTAGGAAACTGAACTAGCTCTCCAGAGCAAAGTCTTTAAGAGCAAAGGGCTGAGATGCAGGAATTGAAGAGACTATTTCTGCTTACATCTGGCTGTTAGGAGACTAACAAGGACAAATCTCAAGAAGGGAACAGCATTAATAGTAAGCAAGGGCCAGAATCTGGCTCCTCCTCAAAGCCTAGAATAAATGAATTAGCTGCAAGTGGTAAAATGACCCCATGGGGCCATGTCCAGATTAAAAGCATCTTCTCCCCTGTGCAGACCCCTCAGAGATCCACTGCATCCCACCTGTGGCAAGGAGCCTGGAGGCTGTTGTAGCCATCCAGTCTCTCAGGTCAAGGTACACATTTGCTTTTCTACACCTTGGAAAGCTGAGGCATACAGCTTTCCCAGATTTATTACATACACACACAGACTTCTTTCATTGCCTGCCACGGATACCCCAATAGGAGGAAACTGGGAATCAACCGAGTAGATCTCCGAATCTGCCCGCTACACAGCATTGTTTAAAGCTGTTTTAAGCTGCTAGATTGCAAGAGTCACAAAAGTAGTTTCTATTTTTCCTCTTTGAGCTGCTTTTGAAAATGCATGTTCTGCATCATATGCAAGTCATTTGGTTTCAGCACATGCTGGTTTATGGGATATAGTTATACCTGGCCACTTCCTTCATTGCCTCCATTAAAAAGCAGCACTACAGTAATACCTGAAATAGCACAGTTACGGCCAATTTTTAATACAGAGAAGAAATGGAAAAAGGTTTGCACCATGAATTTTGATCACAGGAAACAAGAGCACAGGAGGCAGCATTAATTCCTTTCATCCATTCCTTTTTTCCCTGCGGATCATCTCTAAATGCTCATGGACCAATCCCTTCACCTGAACCCTGGACTTACAAAGAGTGAAACACTACAACATGAGCTAAAGGACCCATCTTTACTTGCTGGTTATCTCAGACCACAATATCCAACCTAAGTCAGTCACTAAAGAACAAATCCCAACATGTTCTCAGTGCAGGTGACAGTTACAGTAAAATATTAGTGCCAAAATGCACTCCATATTTCCCCTTCTCCCCCGCAAAATGGTGGCCAGACATGTTCCTACCTGTTGCTTCCACCATTCCTTCCAGGATGACCACAATTTCAAACTCCTCCTTCTCCAGCTGGGTGCGGGACATCTCCCAGAAGGGGCTTTTCTCATTGATTTCATGTGAGATGATAAGAGGTGACACCAGGAACAACCTGTCATCTCCAGTGTCAAATCCCACGTTGATGTCCGTTTGGTTCAAGGGGATAAACTCTCCTTCTTTGGTCTGTTTGGATTTAATCAGTTTGGCTCTAATGGAAGCCTCAACAATGTGGGAGTTGCGGAGGTCTCCAACGCGGAACATGAGACAGAGTTTCTCATCCCTCATGGAAATCACGGCATTGTTAGAAAACATGAGGGTTTCAGCCCTCTTCTTTGGTTGGCTGATCTTGACAAACATGCACCCCACCATGAACGCATTGACAATGGAGCCCAGAATAGCCTGGATCAGGAGCAGTATGATGCCCTCTGGGCACTTCTCTGTTATGACCCTATAGCCATATCCAATTGTTGTCTCAGTCTCAATAGAAAACAGAAAAGCAGAAACAAATCCACTGAGATTTTCAACACAGGGGATCCAGTTCTCATCTTCAAGATGGTCGAGGTCTCCCCGGATATAGGCGATGAGCCACCATATGAACCCAAAAAACAGCCAAGTGATGGTATAGACCATGGTGAAGACAAGCAGATTAAAACGCCATTTGAGGTCCACCAGCGTAGTGAAGAGGTCACTAAGGTACCTGTAGGTTTCTTGGACGTTGCCATGGTGCACATTGCACTTGCCACTTTTCTCCATGTAACGCTGACGTGGCTTCTTCCCCTCTGCGGATATGAGGCGGGTTCGGTCAGTGGCAATGGGGACATCATCCCGAGCCTGCTTGGGAATCTTCTTAGGCTCTCTGGATGTAACTCCGATGTCCATGTCCTGGTTCATGAAGATCCTAGAATCTCCGGCCATGGCTGTGCTGCAGGGGAACAGAGAAATAAAGGTTGAGATAGGAGGAAAAGAGCTGAGACAAAACCCAGTTTGTTTTACTGTCTGAACCATTATGACAACAAATATAGCAAATCTTAATGCTACACTGACAGACTTTGCCCCACACTGGGATAGAGGCTGATTCTACATCAGGAAAGCTTTTTGCTAGGACTATGTCTTTCCCTCAGAAACACTTTGAAAGGCTTCAGCACTTCTCTCCCAATAGCCACTTGTGAAAGGCAGCACTGCATTGAACTGGGTGTTAAATACTGATTCATAACACACAGTCTCTTCAAACACGAACCAGCTGCCACTTTGCTTAAGGCACTACTGGAACCTCAGAAGACATAGTGATGGGCACAGGCTGGGAGTCATGAGATGGGGAAATCTTGTTAAACGGATTTTGGGGGTGGCTTTTTTTGCCCTCAGATTTGTTTTACATGCAAAGTTTGCTGGAGATCACAACTAGGAGCAAAGTAAAGATACAGCAACTTGTCTGGAGGTTTCTGATGCCTCAGGGTTTGGGTGCATACCAAGAAAAACCTTAGAAATGAACAGAAAATGCTGAGCACCACTGTCTACCTACATCTCACTGAAGTCTAAATTATGCATGAAGGCTTCCCCAACAGTCAGCAGAGAAAGACACCTCCATAGATAATTCAGATTTCAGGAATGCTGAATCACCTTCTGGAAGCACCCACCCCATCCTCCAAATTCTTCTGGCTCCAAAAGTGAAATAAGCATTTCATTTAGCTTCTTGAATTCCGTGTCTGAGGGTGTGATGAATCCAGTTAATCAGACAGATCAGAACCCACCCCTTTACTTATCTGACATGAGACACAAACACTTTCAGTAACGTAACAAGCAGCTATTCAAAAGCCCACTGCTGACATGCAAAACTGCCTCACAAGATACAAAAAAAATAACACAAAATGATGGCTGCAATGATTTTTGCAGGTTATAATGTGACATCCTGTTTACCAAGATGATTAGATACTCCACATATGCTCTATTGAAAAATGAGAGTCCTGACTCTGAATGCAGGGCACAGACAAAGATCTCTGTGAAAGCCTACCTAAAGAAGCCTTAGGGGTATCAAAGAGAGAGCAGCAGTATTTTCTATGGTGCTCATTCTTTGCATTGTCCTTGCAAATCCTATTAAAACCCAACTAAATCTATTACTGCTCCCTCTATCTTTAATCTTCTTATGTGCCTGTGAATGAGAAAAGGTGTAGAGATACAATTAAGAGTATCTTGGGAAAGACAATTTTAAGACCAAGCAAAGTAGCTTCATCTTTTTGGTATTAAAAAGCACAAAGGGTGGGTGGGAAGGAAGCAGAGGCAGGATGAATAAATGAAGCAACAAATTTCCACTTCCATTCTGCTGTAGCCAAGTCTGGTTAACAGCAAAGAATTACTCTTAGGCCTTGTATAAGTCACCATCAATCATTACTGCAATGAAGCCTGTTGCTGGAACCATACCCACTGGCTCTGTTCACCAGGGAGCCCAGCCATCTGTCCACAGCACAGTTCCAAAGCTGCTCCGTCTGGCACATGTGCCTTGTTGGAAGAGTTTGAGCCAGGCCTGAGCCAGTGCAGCCACAGGAAGGGGTAAATAATAAGGATTAATGATGCTGGGATGGTAAATTAGGAGGAATCAGGTTTGCTTCCCCCCTGCACATGATCCTAGATGTGGGATAAATACCCCAGGACTGTGCTGTTCCCTTCCTCAGCAACATCTGGGATTTGGGTAGAATATTAATCCATACCTCTCTTTCTTTCACTCTGAAGGTAGGACTCCTGAGAGCTGCTCATGGTATATTTAGATACATCTTCAGCCATTTTCTACTACTTGTTGCAAATCCAGCATGCCTGGACCATTGGTCTGGCTCTCTGCTGCCTTACTGTGTGCCTCTGTGTGCAAAGTGTCTGCTCGATGCTGCCAATGTGGCTGCCCCATCCCTGGCAGTGTTCGAGGCCAGGTTGGACAGGGCTTGGAGCAAGCTGCTCTAGTGGAAGGTGTCTCTGCCCATGGCAGGGGGTTGGAACTGGATGAGCTTTAAGGTCCCTTCCAACACAAACCAGTCGGTAATTCTAAAGGTACACACTGGATCTTGCTTCACACTATGCAAATGCATATGCCAAGTGCGTGTTAGAACAATCACACACTTTTTTCCTCACCTCTTTAATAGGGAAAGAAACATCCTATGCACTGATTTAGAGAGAATTAGGTATAGAGACGAACCGCTTTGCTTTCTTCTTACCAGTATTACTTTTGATCTTTGTCAGCATTGTTTGACTAATCTAAAATTACTCCATTTGGACTAAAAAAGCTTTCGATGAATCTATGTGCAGAAATGTAAAACCAAGCAAGTGTTGCATGTTTCTAATTTCAAAACAGTTGCTTTAAAGAGAATTTTGTTGCAGAAGTTTTATCTGAAGCTGAGTTTCACTACACTGACAATACAGAAGAGAGCACTATCAATTTCAAGAGGTTAATCTACAGTGGAAGGTTTCCTGTATTTGATTCACACCAAAGAGGCCAAAAGGATCTTGAATGGTATTAAAAAGAGCAGAACATAATACAAAAATCAAAAAGCCTAAATCCCTAGAAATATCACTGTGGTGAAACAGGCTACATTAAGGAAAGCACAGGAAAACCTGCTTAGACTAGAACACCCAAGGGACCAGCAACATCACTTTCCTAATGCTACTGATCTTTAACAATAGGTCAAGTGAAATCTTTCCAGAAAGCTCCAGGAACACCTAACAACCGGTCCATTAAAGCAGAACAATTCCTGCTGTAGATGAACTTTACTGACAGCCTCGGTGGCATTATGATTGCTCCTTATATTTAATCCTCAGCTCTGCCATCATTGTAGAAGCATCACCACAGCCCATGGGTTTTGGAAATAATTCAGCAGATGAACCTTGGCATTGGATTCTTTAAGAGGAATAACACTGGTCAGCAGGTTGAGAGCAGGTCTGGGTGTCTGCAGACCACCAGCTTTCTGTTCCAAATGACTCCAGTATTTTCTCTAATTCTGAGCCTTAATTCCCCACCTGTATGGATATGAGGTCTGTAAGATCCAAGGCACAAGAATCTTCTAGGAAATTTGCCCTCCTTCCCTTATTGTTTTAACTGTTCTGGGAAACATTAGCCCAAATAGCAAGATACTATAAAAGGAGCGCTGCACCTGTGTGAGGATTCGGTTAACTCCTTCCTCAGATAATATGCTGCCAGTGCTACCGAGCACACACATACCTTCCAGATAACAGCAATTACTCTGTGAGCATCTCCCACAGATTCAGACTCCAGTTTGTAAATTACCACTCCCTCCAGCAAAGAGATCTGAGAGGTGAAATTGCCTCTAATCGTTCCATGCACCCTCCTGCTTCTTTGGCATTTACCATCTTTGGTTAAAAGAGGCCAGGATAATAAAAATGTCACTTTTGTACAAAGCTGCTTTCCCTTTGGACAGGCTACTGCAAAAGGAGATGCGAGGCAGTGTATTATCAACCTCACAGAGAGGCTTTTTATCAGACCTGCTGTTGCTCAGCTTCTGCCCAGACAACAGAAGTGGGGCAGGTGGTGACATTTAGGGCTCTTAGATGTGCTGAAGAAGAGTCAGGCTCAGCTTAGCTAAGTGTCTTCAGGAGGCATTGTTTTGCAGAGCTGATGGAGCTCTGATAGCTCCAAGTCTTCGCAATACAAAATTGATGAAGACTTTGCAAGAAAAGAAAACAAGGGAAGCCTGGAAGGAACTTTTCCCCCTGCTGACCATGGTGACTTTTTCGATTTAAATAAGCACTGATCTTGCTTAAGGAAATGCAAGTTTCAGTGGGGACAGGATTTGCTTCCAGAGAGGTCTGAACTGGCAGGCAGGAGCTTGAAGACATGAATTTGTCATCAAGTTTGTGTGAAAAAAAGGCACCTCTTTCTGTTTGTTTTAAACCTGATGCTCATGTTTTCTTGCATTCCGAGAATAAATGAGCAACTGTTCCTTAGTAAACCTCTCAAATCTGGATTCTGCTTAATTGTCATCCCTTTTCCCAGCCAAGGAGCCCTATACTGCTCGCCAAGCAGTCAATACAGCAGTAAAATTCAAGAGCTCATTACTGAAAAATCCGACCTGGTTCTTTTGCTGCCTGTTGCCCTACACCACATAAAAGCAGAGCCTCAGCTACGGTCCCCAGACTCCTCCGGGGCACATATTCTCCTTTGCTTTACACTGCTGCAAGCGAATGAAACTCTTAATGACAGACACTAGCAACATGGGAACGCTGGGAGAAGAAGAGAGCAAATTAAAGCAGTAGCACCCAGTGAGAATAAAGGCATTGATCGCTGAACAGAGTGCCAGTAGAAAGATGGAGGAAGAAGGAATACTAAGAATAGATGGCCTTTAAAACTCTGAAGATAAATGGTGGTGACTGACAGAGGGGCTGTGATTTCCCTGAGAAAGATATCTTTCCCACTATCCTTTCATTTACTGCCCACCCGTGTACAACTAAGACTGAACCCTCAACAATGCAACACGAGGTCACTCTTTGAGGCATGCGAGAAAAAGAAAAGCAGGTAGATTTTGTGCAAATCATGTAATCTTTCCTTTTTCTGACTTATAAATAGAGATGGGGGGCCTGCCTCTTTGGAAAGTGCTTGGAGATCCAGTGGTGGAAGAAACGATGCAGAAGAGTTATGCTATTCAAACCCAAGGAAGCTGCACAAGAAGGGAGACTCATGGCACTTGACTAATGAACATGTGGCTCAAAACCTCCCTCATCCAAATAACTGCTTTTCAAAGTGTAATCTCACTCAGCACTGAAGTAGGAAGATTTCTCCCTCTAATTTCCCCTTTGTGTTCAGTCACAGCACTGCTTTTCTAACACACTGACAGGTATGACTGTACAAGGGGATTTCTGTGGGGCTAGAGAAGATGCCCACCAAGTACACGTGTGACTGATGATGGTGCCTGTCAGCTTAGCGTTCATTAGGCTCTGAAATACCAAACCAGAAGGCGTTTAGTCTTTCAAAGGACTCCAACACAAAGACAGACAAGGCTTACGAACACTTCACTTTTACCTGCTAATCCCCTCCCAGTCTACCCTTCTGGACAATCACAGCTCTAAGATCCCCGAGCCCTTTCATTGGCAGTTGTGAACTAGCAATATGGCTGTCCCATTCCCAGAATATCCCAATATTCACTGGTATCACATGCGTTAACATTTTATTTATTAAGATCTGTGGAGCAAGGAAGTGCTCTATTGCCCATATTCCAAGATGGGGAAGTGAGTCACAAATACACTTGCACACTCCATGCTCATACTGGGAGTCTGTGATGGGGCAGGGAATTAAACCTAGTTTCCAAAATCCAAATGAGTGCCTGTAAATTCCCTTCCACCAAGCCAGCAGCAGCGAACAGTCCCTGTCTGCTTCACTTGTGCCTAAAGATCACTCCTAGAAGCCTACACAGCCTGATCTATCAGCAGGAATAACTTAACAAGATGATTTCTAACACCAAGAAATAATGTTTCTGTTCTCTCAAGTAGCCACAGGTTTCAAATTGATTTTCCCCACCACCACTATGGATTAAAGTATAAAAAAAATCCCATACACAGCACAAGTTTGCAGTTGCATTAAATAGATTGATTTCAGACCAATGCAGAAAAGAGTGGAGAAAGTAAACTGGAGTGAGAATAGAAACTGGGGCGGGTTGTTGGGTTTCTTCCCCAGAAAACAAGGTGAAAACTAGAAAATGCCTTACAAGACATCATAATGACCCCCATGTATAGGCTATAACAACCTGTCATAGAACAAGGACTGGGGAACATGGAGTTTCCACACCATAAGAGGTATCTACTACTTGACATAGCACAAATCAAATGCAAAGGGCAGATGGGAGGATATAATCCATGTAACTTCCAGCCAACTACCCTATACTTCAGTGATTAAAGGAGCTGAGCATGAAAAGCCCCTGTGCAAAGGATGCAATCACAATATCATGCTCCTGGTGGTTTCCCTAATTTTGATATAATAACTTTCCCAACAAATAAAGCCTGAAAATATGCCGGTTTGATCCTTGCAGCCCCAAGGAAGAGCCTGCCTGAGGCACCCTGCAGCCTCTCTGGCTCTGTCCTCTTACCCCAGACTATTTTTAGAGGGACCTTATGGCATCATTGAGAATGTGACCGCTATCTTTCAACCAACACAACTGACCAAAGACAAAGGGACACTTCTGTCATGATAAGACACTCCCGGCTCTCCAGCTACTGGCTGTTTACAGACAGCACATACTGAGCACTGGGGAAAGGAGAACATCTATTCTAAGAGAAAATCCTGCCCCAATAGCACTCACATTCCTGTTCTCCACCATTTAGATATTTCACCATTACAGTAACTGGGAATGAAGGACATTAACACGACTTCGTACTTCTTAACTTGCATCCAAAGAGTTCAAAGATGAACTGACCAAATACAGGCTCCTTCTGCCCCAAGGCCATGCTATTGAACCCAGCCTGCAGACGAAAGATGAGTCACAGAGAGACAAACTGACCCGCCTAATACCAAACTGCCGGCTAAGTGCCAGTGCTCAGCCTAGATGTCCAAGCAGCTCTCCCAACCCCAAACTGAACAGAAAGTGGGTGATTCTCTTGTAAAAAGAGTCCAGAGATTTGTCTTGGAACAAGACTCCAAAACTCTGTTTCCTTTTTCATAATTGGGCTGGAACCTTCCAGAGATGGGAAAACTGAAATGGTCCTGATCCTTTAACTCCAACTGAGTAGGAACAGTGGGAGAAAGAACTGAACCCTAAAGGTGAAATAATTCCCCCAACACAAACACTACCAGACACACTTCCCATGTATTATAGAAGATACTGGTTGCTTGGACTGAAGTAGAAAGACAAACCAGTTCTGTTGCCCTCCAAGCTATTCTACTACCAGCCCAAGGTAGTCGCCTACTTAAAACGGTGCAGGAGGAAGGATCTGCTTGATTACAGAATCCCCAAAGTCAGATGCTAAACTTTGTGGGACACAGCCAGTTTCTGCCAATTCTCAATCAGCTCCTGAAACTCTTAGGTCAAAGCTGCATGAGACACATGCTGTATAAAAGTTTCCATGTTACTCCCAGCCACCATATGCTGATACAAAAAGGACTCTGGGCACCTTTTTGACCAATGCAGCAGGACAGCAGTAGAACAGTAAGTCACATTTTTACCTCCCAGCGCTACAAACACCCCCAGGGATTCCCAATGTATTAAATGAAAGGGCTCTTTAAACACTAAGGTGATTAGTAAGTATCCTAATTATAACTTAATCTTTGACTCCAGGTTAGGATTATGGAGTCACTCCACACATTTCAGGGCTGCTTCTGGTCGTCTCCCCCTGCCCATTGTATTGCACTGATCTCCACTAATTTGGTATCTGAGCAGTTATCATTTCCAGTGTCTTTTCCTGCACAACATCTTTACCGATCTGACCGTGCGGGGGGGGGGGGG
>JAOSLQ010042031.1:49992-61174 GCA_025629905.1 Lorius lory
TGGGCGTGTTTTATTTTCCCTGTTGTTGTTACTTGTATTTATTCCATTGACTTTTGCCCCCCCCCCCCAAGATCTACACCTAATCTCCGGCTTCCCAAATAGTTCCCTAGCAGCGAGTGAGTTACAGCACACCTCTAGCTCACACCCTGGCAGGTTTGGACACAGAAACCTGGGGTTCAGCTCAACGAACACCTCAGCTGCTTGTCCTGCTGCCTTCTGGGCAGGAGAAGAAGTCAGAGTAGAAGTGAACTGGAAAAAGAATCAGAAATCAGGTAACTTACTTGCTAAGAGCAGCTCTGCATCAGTCTTGTGCCTTGGCACTTGGGGGATGATGGACGGTGGCAGGACTGAGAGGTAGGCAAGCCAGCGCCCGATCCATGCCATCACCAGAGAGCTGCGGTCGTCTTCTGATCCCAGGGCTGCCTCCTTCCTCCTTCCCTCTGCCTGTGTTTAGGAAGCATTTATGTGGCACTGAAGGCTTCAATGCCCACACCCCTGTCCCTCGGTATTCCTGGTTTCCCTTGCTCTGTCAGAGCAGAGAGGTGCTCCAAACCCTCATCTCAACTGCTGCAGCCCTACTTTTGTCTGGCAAACGCTGCCTTTCCCTGCTCCCGCTCTCTCCCATATAAATTCCTGCGAGGGGAAAGCTTTTCAAAGGGCTGGGGAAGAGGGGGGGCAGAGGAGAGGACTGAGTGTGATGGGGAGCATCGTCTCTTCTGAATGAGCAGCAAAGGAAAAGGGGCCGGGAGTGAAAGCGAAGAGGGGAGGGGTTTAAAGCGCTGCTTTGCACTGGAAGGGCTGGCTGGGGCGGGGGAGAGGCGTATTCCTGCCCTGGGCTGTGCCCTCCTTGCCCGCTCCCCAAGAGCTGTGATTTACCTCTCCTCCCGTACCTTCCCATCTCTTCTCGACCCTCCCTTCCCTGGTTCCCGGGTTCTCCTTCCCAGGATTGGGCTTTCGCTTTCTTGGGGGGGGGGGGGGGTTGGCTCTTTTAAAATCACACAAACAGAAAGCAGGTCCTAAAACACACGAAAAGAGGGAGGATAAGGAGAGTGCAGAAGCTGCACATTTAAGGAGGACGTGAATATATGTGTGGAAACTCCTCCAGGCTGGAGCAAGGAATTTGGGAAGAGAAGGAGGGAGAGCGTGGTTCCTCTGGCACCTTTCCCTGGCCTGTCAACCATGTAGCTGCTGGAATGGTGTTTGCTGACTGAGGGTGCTGTTGCCTGGGATCAGCTACTTCCAGGGAATGCTCTCAAAGCTCTCACTGTGTATTTTGCCTTTTCTCTCCCTTTTTTAATCATCGATAATACCCTGCTGTGTCCCTCGCTTGGTAAAATATTTCCTCTTCTGAAAAGCAAATGTCAGGTCAGCTGCAGCTGATAAGACAAATCTGCCTGGTGACTGCAGATTCCCTTCAGGCTTTGTGGCCCTGTTCCCCTGTCCTCCCTAATTCTCTGTTCCAGGACCCCACACATTACAGCCCGTCAGAAACACTTTCACAGAGAAGCTGGTCAGGAAAGGAGAACTTGTCACAACCAAAGCACTGCACAGGGATGGGTCAGCACTGCTGGAACCTGAAAGCTTTTTCTTTTCCCATGTTCTGCTTTGAAAGACTTTCATCTTTTAGGGTTTTTAAATTATCCTGTTGCTAATGGAACATGTCAGCATTGGAATGACATCTTCATTTGACTGTATGGACAGTTTGCAACTTACTATTAGCACTCTTGGTGTGGATCAGGAAACACTGAATTAGTGGAACTTCCTGGAGATGAGAGCATCTGATTCATAGCCATCCTCAACCTTGGATAAATAAAACTCTGGATTTTATGGAAGCTAGGCTGGGACAATGCAAAGACATTCACACTAAAGAAAGGGAAATAGCCACAGCTCTAAATACCATTAATAGTCATACCACTCTTTGTTAAGAATCAATCTCTACACACATCTCTATACGCACAGTGCTTTTCACCAGGGCTCTTGTTCTCTGTATGTGGAGGCTGGATCTGGGACAGGAATCTGGAACCAGACCAAGGACTTAGGCCATTAAAAAACAGTTTTGCAGCTGTAATTTGGCTTTCCCACTTGCTGTTAACTTGTATTTCCCACTTCATCACAGTATGGGCAGTGAGATCCAACCAGCCAGTCTGGCTCCTGTTCCACATGCATTAGGGCAGCAATACCCCATCTAGGTTGTGAACAGCACAGAGAACGGAATTCATATCAGCAGTGAACCTATTCTCAATGAAAGTAAAAGCCAAAGCAATAAACTGTTGATTAAATCCTACGAATTCACATCAGATCTTCTGCATGCTCAGAAGTGCTAGAAACGCTCTTTTCAGTGGTATTTATTTTACCTTTCGGGAGAGTGATACATGAATTATCCTTATACAAGAGTTATTTGGGGAGTATATTCACAGTTTGGATTTGGTGGTTGGGGGGGGTGGGTTAATAAGCATTCAGACTTCAAAAGTACACAGCAGGAGAGTCAGTCACCCCAGAACCATAACACTAGCACTCAGATGAGTGCTTGGGTGCTGCTCCATCAGCATTAAGGAAATGTCACCTTCCAAAAGGCATCAGCTCTGCTTCTTTGTTCATTTTGTGTCTTTTAATGAGGTTTAGAATGAACTTTTGTGCTAGGAAAAGCGGTCCAGCCTGGAACAGAGGCTCTGCAAAGCTTGTGTGGCAGGGCCAGCTTTAGGAGAAGCCTTCCTTCCCTGCTCCCACATGCACTTATCCTGTGCACTTCAACTGGGAACCCAGTTGCCAGCCCTCAGGTGGACGGGGTGGCACTGAGCCTCATGCAAGGCAAATAAAACCACGTTCCCGTTTTGAGACTGCTGACAGGCACTGCCATCTGCTGGCACCGTGTCCTTCCACCGATTCCCCACCAACCCTGACACAAGTGGGGCACAGGGAGGGTTTGAAGCAGAATGTAGATTTTCCAAGCTCCCGGCGTTCCGTGAGGCCGCAGAAATCCCCGATTCCCAACATCTCACGCGTACTATCCAGCTGGGAAGAAAGCCCTCTTCCCTAATAGAATTTGTCAGGCTTATAATTTTGACATTTCTCTTTACCACAGCTCTGCCACTACGTGATGCAATTACAGTGCTGTGCAGATTACACCTCTGCCCAGATGCTGGTTTGGAGATTGGGATTGCACACAGCCCAAGTGCATTAGGGTGCTGTAATTGCTGCCTGTCACAGGACCTGTGACAGCGTACAGAGCACAGCAAAGGCCACAAAAGAGGGCACTTTGAAGGTACCTATTTCAATCAACCTCAAAGGCCTTTGAGGAGCCACTTATTTAATCACCAGAGAGTCAGTACCTTCTACATGGGTGCATATGAGTGCATCTTGGTAGACTTTTGTGTCCTTTTTCTTACACTGTAAACTAGCACATTGCTACATATAGTATTTCATAGAACCATAGAATGGTTCTATCGTTGGAAGGGACCTTAAAGCTCATCCAGTTCCAACCCCCTGTCATGGGCAGGTACACCTTCCACTAGAGCAGCTTGCTCCAAGCCCCATCCAACCTGGCCTTGAACACTGCCAGGGATGGGGCAGCCATTACATTTTCCAACTGGTACTGATTAAAGGCAATCGAGACCTGAAAAGAGTTTTCCAGCTGGAATCTACACTTCAGTGAGGCAGTGACACCAACCTGCCCTTGCTACAGTGCTTCAAAAGCTGTCAATGGCTGCACAAGTTTGAAGTATGTTAGATGACTCCACATATGAGCTTGCTGCAGAAGGGCAGATGTAACACAGAACAGCAGTACACACAGTTTGGGTATCCTCTTAGCTAGATGTGAACACAGAAACACAAAGATTGCTTTTCCAAATTCTCTCAGTGGTTGGGATGGGATTCACCTTAGGCACTGCAATTTAGGATGCACTGGTCCAAGTCCAACCAGCCACACTATTTCCTCTCTAACTGATGCAGGTAGCATCAGAAGGCACCTAAATTAGACCCTTATGTTAGAATGGGATGAATGATCCTACTCCAGGAGTGTGTTCCAGGTGCTCTCAAGCTCTACCAGCTGTCTTCATTGTTCAAAGGACCTACAGGACTATTTACAGGGTGAAATTATGGCAACTGTGGAACACTTAGCTCCCAGATATGATAACAGAACAAGATGTGGAAGAACAAACTTTTAAGTTCATTTTGGTAGAACTAAATAGCTCTCTGAGGACATTATGCATATAAAAAGGTTTTGTAAAGCAAACAGTGAGGATTGTTGCTGGTTCCTATAGAATGCAGCAAGTTTGAGCTTTCATGAACCAAGTCGGGGGTAGCTTCCAGTCCCCTGGGGCTTTACTGCACATAAATGAGCCTCCCCACCTGGATGAGCACAGACTGGCCCATGACAATTATTACCCAAAGTTACAGCCTCCAGTCTGAGCACCAGTGGCAGAAGCTGTAGCTTGCTCTGAAATCCGCGGAGGCTGTCTTTGGTTTTACATGCACTGATTGGAGAGGGAGCAACTGTGCCCTCAGGGAGCATTTTAATTTGTTGTGCAATTTGGGCTCTGGAAGGAGCAATGTCTCTTCCCGTTTGTCACCCATTATCCTACCATCCCACCAGAAGAAAACACAGCTGGAAACAGCTTGTAAGGTTGTCACATCCACCTCCACGCTTCCCCAGTGCACTCAGCTGAAGGGAAGCTGAGCTTTACTTGAAAGCTCTGAGGAGCTGGATATGACAGTCACCCACCCTGTCTGAATCCCTGTTGTGTTTGGGGGCTTATTCAAACCCCAAACTCAAAATCCAACTTGGGAAGTAGGAACAGAGGCAGGCAAAGGGAAGGAAAAGTTGCTGTAATAAACTCCCCTGCCTCTGTGAAGCGTGTGTGGAGGAGTCTGTTGCCTTTGAAATGATAATGAGGAGCTAGTGCTAAGGCAGGGAAAGAGGCAGCTCTTCTCACAGCGATATGGGGCTCTTGCCAGCAGATGTGCACCAGCCACTCCACATCCCAGGCCGTTGCTGTCCTCCGGATTGCCCTCAAGCCTGTTCCTCCAGTTCTTAGTTAACTGCTGTTACAATTAACACTAACGAAGGTCTCATTTTGCAGGCGCAGCAGCAGAACCTAAGGCTGAAGTGCACCCAGAAGCCAAACTTCCCACTGAGGCCCAGGGTAGCTGCAGGGTTAGAAAATGCAGGTGAAGGGCACCAAGTGAATTTGCATGTGTGTGACACCTCTTCTGTGGCTAGACTATGACTCCAGCTTCCAGAGTGCCTGGCTGTGCCCTAACAGAAGAAATGTAGGAGTCACGCTAAGCCGCTGGTGGGCAAATTTATGGACACAGTTTCCTTAACAGGCTGCCAGGATGCAAAAAGACTTCTCACAAAAGCAAATGCCTTGGTTCTTTCAGAGGAATTTTGTTGCATTAACTTCCCTCCTAAAAAGGTACAGCCTTCCCTTTGCAGAGAGGGATGGGTGCACACAGGATGTAAGCAGAAAGGTATGGGCTATTTCTCAAGCTCATCCAAAAAATAGCTCTTTCAGTGGAAAAGGATCTCAACTCCAGCTTGTGTTTTTCCCAACAATGACATGAGACAGACAAGAGGCAGAGCCACCACCTCCTCCATGTCATTATGAAAAATCTACTACAAATGTCTTGGCATGAGAGTGCAATAGACTATATTTTGCCTTTGGGCACAGGTAGGAGCTCAACCAAAGCCTGATGTGCACACCTGAAGTCCTACATTGTCACTACCTGAAACCACGATCAACTGAACATCACTGATCAGCACAACACAAACCAGCCACTTCCAGCATGTTCTGTGTAGAAAGCACAATCTACAGGGCAAAACTGCTAAGCTGAGGATAGATTTTGAGCAATGCATATCAGCATACCTAGTTTATTTAACTGGCAGACTTTAATACTATTTGCAGCCTACTCTTAGGAATTCAAAGCAACCCAGCATTTGTTATAGCAGGTCTCACACGTCACTGCTCCGAGTTCACTTCAGGATTCTTTTCAGCTCTACCCTGACTGCAGAAAAAATGACCCCCACTGTCTCTAATGAAGTCTTTTTATTACTGTTTAATCTCCTCTGTGTGTGCCTGGCAGCAGACTTGCAGCCCTGGGGACAAAAGGCCTCTATTTAGCCACAAATGGGTACTGTCTGGACAGCCTTTCTCTAGACCTGCCCTTTCATTACACCCCAAGTGTGTTCAGGACACTGGAGGGAGCAGCTCTCAAGCCAGAAGGGCTCTATTAGAGGCCAGCCAGCACCATGCATGAAAGACAGATTAGCTGGTAATACCCCAGCAGTTAACCCCTGGCTTCTCTATTTCAGTTAGCCCTTAGGATCTCACTGACATCAGTAGGGATTTAGGGCTTCAGCTGTGGTTAACCCAGGCTAGATTTGAACTAGAGATACAAAGGTGAGAAATCTTCAAACCCTGTTTGAAATTCACAGCTCTGAGTTTTAATAAGAGACTAAACTATACCTGGCACTAGGATCCTTTTGGTGTGAGAAGGGTAGTGAGAGGGTCCATAAAGAACCAAAATGTGAATTCCTGCTGCCATAGCACTTGCTTTGTCACAATTCCAGCACTTCGTCTCCACTGCAATAAGTTTTATCCTTTTACATGTATAGACCTTCAAAGCCAATTTCTGAGCTCCATCTTATACAACAACTATAAGAACGAACCCAGTTGTTCCATTCTTCCCCAAAGCGTCTATGTCAAGGAAGCATCTGACAGACTGGCTTAACTCAACAACCATGACTGTTCACTCAAAAACCCTGCTAACCTTCAGCTTTTGGATTTCCACAGCATTTACCAACATTAGGAAGGTTATCAGCAGTTTTTCAGTTGTTTGGGAGCTTGAGAACCATTTCTACACATTTTTCCTCCCCAGACCTTGCAGCAGCATTCAATATTTATAAGGAATTCCCTGCCTTGGTAGCAATAACTGACAGTTGGGAAAAATAAGTACACTATAAAATGCATTAATATTTGAAGTCTGCCAAAGACTTCTAGATGAAGCTAATTCCAGCTTTTCCTGACTGGTTGATAGTTCAAGCACATAACTGACAAAAGGAAACATATCTAGGAGGGAAAGGAAAGGGCCTATATGAACTGGCAACAGCTACAGTGAAAGCTTTCTCTGTACACAATAAATCAGGAGAGAAAATAGGCTGCTGGTTTCTACTGTAGGCACTGATTCAGGGACCCAAGCTGCCTGTTACGCACTCAGGTATTGCTATAGGATTGTGTAGTACATGAATAAAACCTTCCCCCATCCTCCAAATCGTGCTGAATCAAGGCTTTTCCACAAAAAAAACCATGAATAAGTCATGTTTAATGAGGCAGTGGAGAGAAAAGATACATCTTGGTATCAGTGTAATAAAGTGCCTTTGCAGGAACAGTCCTGTGTGCTCTGCCTGGTGCTGCTGGCCATGATCCAGGGCTGTTTACAGTGCCAGCATGTCCTACACTCCTGGCACAGCTGTACGTTTTGTTCTTGGCATATTTGTATCTATGGAGCCAACTGACCTTGAAACTGAGAGGAAAATAATAGCAAACCCCCCATCAGCAGCCAGAAAGCCTACCACCCCTCCATATAGTTCACAGTTATTACTAGAATCTTTCCTCTGTTCCCTTTGCACAGAGGCGACATTCAGTAACACTGCAAATGTTCTTTCTGTCCCTAGAGAGGCCTGTTCAGGGTAAAACCAGAGGAAATTAAAGACCTATCGAGCAATCCCTGATCCAGGTGCATAAATCCAATAGTGCAGGCAGCAACTGGCTAAAGCACTAAGGACAAAATGTGCTAAAACTCTTTGAGTTGGGTCTTTCTGTTCCTGCCTCCCCTGTATTCCCTGCTCTGCAACAATGGGGGTAGGCTCCCTTCTATTCACATAGACCAGAGAGGATGAAGCATTTGCTGTGGGACTAACACTGCTGCTGTTACAGCAAGGTCTGGCAGCCACCACTCACAAATACACACCTCTTGCAGCCTGCAGCTGCAACAACTGAGCTCCCTCAAGCTGTGTGATGGGACATGCCTAAGGCAGATGATGCTACAGACGATGGGAGCCCACTTCCCCAGAAAGATGAGCAATGCAGATGCCTGCTATTGAGTCCTGCCAGACCCTGTCCCTTTACACAGCCAGTCCAGCCTGGAGCACAAACTGAGCATCCTGAGCTCCCTCACATGCTGTGATGTGTGCAGCAGGCAGCTCACTAAAGTTGCAACAAACCTGGTGGATCTGCCCTGCAGTGTCTCAGTGAAGCTTTCCTTGCTGGCTGGATTTGCCTGGGTTTCCTTTGCCACTCGATGCACTGACTTGGAATTGGAGGCTAAAATTGTACCAGAAAAGATGCTTCACACAAATGGATGAAATTACTTTTCTGGTAGCCATCAAATCTGCCCACTGTCTGATACAGCCTGAGATGGAAACAGTGTAATCTCAGGCCATTATAAAACTTTCTCAGCCTGCAACACAACCATAGAAATAAATGACTCCGTGAGTCACCCTGCTTTCTGGTGACAGAAGGATAAAACTACTCTCTGGCAGACAGAGGGATAAAACTACTAAAGCTAACAGACACATAGTCTCTATCTGAATTGTTTCAACTCAGAACTACACTTCCCACTGTGTCCACCCCATCCCCTCAAAAATCAGCAAAGCAAACCTGAAAGCTCAGTCTCTGATTTTTTTGCTGTGCAAAATCATTGTAGCATGTAAGAAAAGGTTGACCAGGATTGGGTTTACTGATGGCATTGGCCCTGCATTGAAAAGGAAGGTGGAGTTTTGTGGTACTCGGGCAGGTATGGTGTGAAAATGCTAACAGAAGTGCTTTCTGCCCAAAGCTTCACCTTGCTTTCATCTCTTTGAGCGGTTTTCCCATCTCATGCGGAGCTAGCATTGCCTCCAGCAGTCCCTGAACAGACCAGTAGAGGGTGGTGGGCAGCCACAGTGGTTCTTTATTATCCTGACCCTTCCTAAAGCCACACTTCTCTGAAACATTACTTAACTGTGCATCCTATTTGCAAGAAGGTACAAAAGGGTAAGCATGAAGCAGAAGTTTTACTGAAATCGGGTATTTTCCCATAGCTTTTTCATGGAAATATGTGCCAATTGTAAGTGCTTTACCCAGATATGGGTTTATATATGAATTTATAAAGTGTTTACAAGTTACTGTGCAGGACAAGCATGTTTTGGCACATCTATCATTTACAGAATAGGCCACAAGATGCTAAGGCTCACCTCAGTGTGGGTGGTGGAGCACTACAGAAGTTCCTGCTACAAGAGATGAAGGTGCCTTCCTGGGCATAAATTAAGCTCCTCTTCAGGAAGCACCTCATGGGTCCATGGAACTAGACATGACAAAACCCTACAGGGAAACTTCAGCACGAAGAGACTTCAGTGTATGGACACATTGTGAGAGGAAGGACAGAGGACTGTCTTCAGTTACGTAACCTTGTCATTGACTCTGTTATGGAATTGTCAGGCCAAAGAGACAAGCAGCCGGACTTAACAGTTGTCTACATTCCTGCTTCCTATTCCAGCACTAAGGCAGAAGCTCAAAGCCAGCTGCCTCTTGAAGGAAGCTCTGTATCACCAGAGCAAGTTGTCCAACACTTAACTAGGAATGATTCAGCCACTCTATTGCTGTCCCTCAGTGACTTTGTTTTTTTCCAGCCTACATACATGAAGACACTTCACTGACTGTTTTCATTGTTCATGCAAAACCAGCAGGCGAGGGCAGACACTTGAGGCTGCTTTCTATTCCCAAATGTGCTACGAGCTCTCTGCTATCCAGCTGTTGTTACTGCCCTCCTGAGCGACTCACTTGGATGGGTTCGCTTGTCTGTAAAGCAGTCATTCTTTACACAGCTATTTCTAATGCCCTGACCTTCAACAGCAAAGCCCAGGGGTTCCACATGATCATCTAGTGACTGTGGTTCCAGCAAGGGAGCATGTAGCTGAAGGACCTGTGGTTCTGGGGGGAGGAGCCCAGGATGCTTCTTCATATTTTCTGCTTTCGGTAACAACCACACACAAAATCTATGGCAACTCTTAAGGGAATAACATGAGGCAAGCAGAGGGAGGGCAGGAACCACATGGCTCTAGTTCCCATTAGCACTGCCTATGTGGCATACACACTCTTTGCTCACACTTGCTGCTGCTCACAAGTACAAACTTCACTCTTGGATCCGGCTCTCTCTGTACAGGCATTGCCTAAATTTCACAAGGCTCCACAGGACTGTGGACTGAACTCAGACAACAATCAAGGACAACCCTTTTCCCAGTGAAAGAACAGAACAAAGAGCATAACACATGTAAAGAGGATGTGATGATTTCTTCACTGCCCTATCCTATATCTGTGTTGCTTTTGGGACCATATTCCTACTCTTGGGAAATAACCAGCCACTCACTCCACAAACCTTGCTCACTTCCTTACTCTTACTTCTTACACTCTGAGCTCCATTCAACACATGAGCTGCAAAGGGAAATCAGCAGAGCTCGAATTCTTTCAAGCCACAGGCTCTCAGCTTCCTTCACGACTCCCACGAGAGATCAAGCCTGACTTCAGTGAGGCAGGATATCAGACCAGGCTTTCTACCTTCCTTTGCCTTTCTCTGTCTTGGTTCTTGTCTGTGAAAAATGGGCTGATGACTGCTTCCTGTGTCTTTCTCTCCCTCCCCTGCATTCCAAAAGAGAGGGTGAATTTCATTTATTAATGCCAATAGAGTCTGTGGAGACTTGCAGATAAAATACTCCATGTGAAGCAGAATATAGTGTTCTACCTCACAGAAAGCTTATGCTCTACTATTTCTTTTCAGAGCACCTATTTACTGACCTTGCTAGGCAACTGGGACATTGTCCAACATAAAACCAGTAATGATAATAAACCAAACAAAACCTGAGTCTAACAGTCTATAAAATGCTGCTGAGGGCTGTCAGATAAACAGACAGCAGATGGAATGAATTTCTGAAGCTGGATGAAAGGGAAGGCTAAAGTGGGCAGTTGTCAGTTGACCCAAAAAAAACCTTAAAGTTACATCCCAAGGGGGACACAACCACTATCCAGAAGGTCCTGCCTCAGAGGATACTGGAAGGATGGTAATATTTGGGAGGTTTTGAGCAAGGGACCTTAAAGAATGGCAGTACAGGGGATGGCCATATTCAGTTCTCCAGAACTAAAGTTCATAT
>JAOSLQ010042033.1:25591-36547 GCA_025629905.1 Lorius lory
ATTTGTGTTATACCTTAGTTATTAAACTGTTCTTATCTCAACCTGTGGGAGCTACATTCTTTGGATTCTCCTCCCCAACTCTCAAGGAGTTGGGGGAGCAAGGGGGGGAGTGAGTGAACGAGCTGTGCGGCTTAAACCATGACAGACATGCCATTCTAAGATCTACCAGACTCCTGGCACATAAATACATGTCTGGAGTTGTGGCTGCTACAAGTACATAGTAGGTTCTATAGCCTTTGATCACCAGATTTGAGTAAAGATGACTGAAAATTCTGTTGTGGGTTTCACTTTTGTCAAGGGGCAAAAGAAGATTCCTGTTATAATGCTAGCCTAGTATTCTAGGAAAATTTGAAGCAAAACTATCAACTCTAACAAATATCCTTTGTGAGTTGCTTCTTCAAAAAGAAGTGAATTCAGTAAGAATTATTATATATGAAATATATTTACCATAAATGAGGATCTTTTCAATGTTTTAACTGTTTAATTTTGTGCTAAGCACACAGAAATACAGATTCCTAGGCTTCTGTCTTATATACTGGTTGAGGACTAAACTGTCAGTTGCAGGTGCTTGAAACTAAGCCAAATGTTCTTTCTTTTTCCTGTTCTTTAGAAACGAGGAAATCATTATGGTAACCACAATAGCAGTGAATTATTAAATGCATTGGTGAAGTACTCTTGACCTTGTCTTTCTTTCTCTTTACCTGCGTTCCACAGTGATGCTTTTGGCTGCTCATTTAATCAGTCATGTTGTTGTTAGACACCAGGGGATGAGGAGAAAGTGAGAAATCATAATGAAGAAATAATTATTTAAAAAACAACAGTAAGATTTGAAGAATAAACAGCATGAAACATACTCAGAGAAGTGCTTTCAGTTCTGTTCCCAGTCTGCAGAAACTATCCTCTCCACAAAACAGACTTATTTAGTGTTTTAGAAACAAAACCAAATAATACTGTTTTAACTTTCATTTGTTCCAAAGTCCTTCTCAGAAATAAGGATTTGAAGGCCATAGGTCTTACCACCCTGCTTTTTTTAGAACTTTACTTCTTTGTATTAATGACTACAGTGTTGACCATGGAATATAGTTTGGTTTGTACTTCCATTTGTGGACCTTCAGAGAAAGTGAGTGTAACCTGCAATAAGAAAATGATGTATTAGTTGCTTAGGGGTCTATGACTACCAAAATTGTGAGAAGTAGATACTGAAAATCTGAAAATTCCTTTTACTCCTAAAACTAGTAAGGAAAGAAAAATGGAACATTGAAGGTCAGGCTGGATGGGGCTCTGAGGAACCTGATTTGGTAGAAAATGTCCCTACTCATTTCAGGGGCATCGAACTAGATGATCTCTAAAGGTCCATTCCAATCCAAACCACAGGGACATGCAAATATGAATGTCTCTCCCATTTCCAAAGAGCCATGTATCTGGGAGTTCTTTGCATTTTAATGACCTGAAGGGTAACCAAGAAGGTAGGAGTTAGCGCAAGTGAAAATTGTAATCAGTGGAGCACTGCTGCTGCTAAGCTAAAGAACTGATAGTTCCTTTTAGGCACATTGGGAGTGACTTTTACTCTCCTTAGAAATGTCATAGACACACGCCAGCCACACTGTCTGCTATGTTTACAGTGTAAGTGATTTTGAAAGCTTACTGCTCTGTGCATTTGCCTTTGAAAAGAATTCAGCTCTTTCCTTTTTATTTGACACTTCAAATGTTTTTATCTTGAACTTTCTCATGAATTTTTATTAAGGAAAATTCTTCTGGGAGAGGAATAGAGAGACAAAAATAGGGACCCAAGTGGCCTGCAGACTGAAAGATTAGAGAGAAGTGGCAAAGCCTTTGGGAGAGATGGGAACTCTGTTATCAGGGTGAGCCTCAAGAAGTTACGAAAATTGGCAAAATTGTGAGAAGGGATTCTCTGCATGGCTCCCACTGCTGTTTGACTTTATCGTGACTAAAGCTAACTGCTGAAAACCTTAGTTTCCCTTGCTGCTGTTTGTTGTCAGCTTTGAAGAGTGATGCTAAAGCTAGTAGAGCAGTGTTTTGGTGATGATAGGCTCATTAGGTGGGAGGCACCCATACTGATGGCAGCAGGGCAGCCTGTGGATTTCTGAACTGATGGATATCCAGATTGTGCCACCAAGAAAGCTCAGTCAACTTTACAATTTTATAAAAATACAGCCAAGGCATGCAGCTCTCCTTTTGTAATAAAGTAGCAGCTGTTAAATCAGCAATGTGGATTACAGAACTGGTTGGGAAGCTTAGGTTTTTGGAGTTTCTGCATTAAGAGGGCAGAGAAAAGTGTTATCTGTGGCATGTAACTACCTTACTGGAATTAGGCCTTTAATTTAAGCTATGTTTTCTTTTGTAAAACTGTCACAACAACCTGAATGAATAGTAATGATTTAAATCTTTCAGTTTCATAATTCCTAGCACAGTACAGATTTATTCCTGGTGTTTGTTGTACGTGGAATTTTTTGTTTGGTTGGTTTTATTTTCCAAAAAGGCACCTGTATCAAGGGGATTGCTCCGGGAGTAAGGGAGAGGCTCTTTCTGACCTTAGTAGTAACTGTGCTTGGAGAAAATTTTTGCAGAGATGGTAGGAAGAAGCAAAACGAAGAGGGTGGTATCTGGGAAAATGCAGCTCATGCAGAGAGAGCACTGAGAAGATCAGAGAGCAGAAGGGGAGGGAAGGCAGAGGTGTGATGGGCAGAGTTTTCAAGGGGCCAGAGGCCAATGTGAAGAGCTTGCTGTAGCTCATAAAGTGCTGAATTGACTGAAACTCAGTTAGAACTAAATAATCCAGAACATGCAGCAGAAAAAGGAAGGCTTGTGTATAAACCCTTTCTACTCTTGTTCTTTCTGATATGATAGCATGAATTTTCCTTTAGGGAAAAAAGATAACAACAACCAACCAACCAACCATACCATACTGAAAACAAAACAAAACAGAGCAAAACAAAACCAAACCAAAACAGCCAACTAAAAAAAAAAAAAAGCCTACTAGTTGATATTCTAACCTACACCTTGGTTTTGGTGTCTAGCTTTATTTTTACATTTCAAGTTTTTTTGGTGTTTATTGGGAGTTCATTAACTGGGGACAACCTCAGCAAATTCACCTCTAAATTCTGTGGGATTAAAAGCCTGGTCTGAGAATGAACCAATTATAGATATAACCTGAGATGTGAAAGACTTTTGAAGTGTGTTTTTTTACAGGTGTCATACAAGTATTTGAGGTAAACCACACCTTGCTTGCAATTTAGGATTTAAACAGTTGTCAGGTTAGGGCAGTAGCTACATTTGCTTTGGTTTAAAAGTAGCCTACAGGAACACAAAATTAGCATAGTGTGTTGACTGTTACTGTAATAAGTGCAATAACCTAACCAATTTAAATAAATAGTTTGATATGTTATCATTAGTTGCTGGAAAACATATAATACAAACCTTGGAATCTGGTAGTTCATGTTAATTTTGCTTTAAAATACAGGGAATGGAAATAACAATTAAATATTATTTTGGAAGTTTCTGTAATTGGTCATTTTCTTTTTTTTTAGGAAATTCTTAAGATAGAAAACAACCTTGGATTTCTAAGACAAAAACGGGCTATTTTGTCATCTCCAGTATTAGTTCCTGAAAATCAAAGAGGACCGTTCCCTAGATATATTGGCAAGGTAAGTCAACAAAGAACTGGATTGAATTTTGATATCAATTAATTCATCTATTTCTCTTAAAAATTTACAACGCCTACCATGTTGGCAGTAATATCCCATAAAACAATAGAAACATGAAAATGAACAGAGAGGACTGTTTTTCTGTCTCTATCGTGTAGACAGATAAACACAATGTAAATAGCTTTGTGTTCACACAAACATTAAAAGCATACATTGTGGTAAAAAGCATTAATCAGAGATATATGTTTTCATTCAGCTGCTTTCTTCAGTAGGGGTTGCTGCCTACCTGTGTATCTGTGTATTAGACTGAGCTGAAGTCTAGACCAGGAGTGTTATGAAGAATATCCTACTGCATAGTGTGGATTACCTTGTTTCTATTCTAGAAACAAGGCCTAGAAGGAATTCATAAGGTGTTATGTGTAAAAACATCTTTATTTGATTCCTTAGTTAATTTCTAGTGTCCAAAGGCGAAATAAGTCTTTGAAGATTTTTTAGTTTTATTTTTTGTTGTTTGCAAAGGTCTGACATAGAAGAAGAAAACTTTTTTCTTGTGTTTGCAGGCAACCAAATAAATGACAGTTCTATCTGCCACTTTTCCAGAATTTCAGATTAACAGCTTGTATATACCAGATATCTAAAGCTAAAATACCAATAGTTGTTTGAATGGCCATTGAGGCATCAGAAGTTATAAGTGCATTAATATATTTTTCATGTTGGCAGTTTTGAAGCAGAGACCCTTACGCATTGCTCTGACTTCAGTAGATGTATTAATGACATGAGAGCCTATGCAGCTGTGGAGTGTTTTCCTAATTCCTACCTATATGCTCACTGGAGCTAAATGCACAGCGTGAGGGCAGAATTTTACTCTACAGACAATGTGTAACTTAGCCAGCTGGCACCTAAGCAGTTATTTTAACAATAAGGAAAGTTTGTTTTCCTATAAGCAAAAAAGAAAGAATATTATATAAATATTTCATTTTCTCTTCTTTACCTGTCAAAAATTTATACCAATCTGATAAATTTCTGTAAGATCTTATCTTTCTGAAATATTTTTTTAATGTGTCCTAAACTTTTTAAAGCTATTTCTGAATTTTTCAGTTCATGTTTCAGTGTTTGAGAATTAACAATCAATAACTAAACGTGTGGTCTGGTTTGGATGTCCACATAAATGTTTCCAGTTGCACCATGTGTTATTTTCCCTTCAGTAAATTACCAGTGTAGTTTATTCATCTGTCCCGACTGCCTTTAGCTTTCCACCCAATGCTACATTGTCTGGAAACACACAAGGTTGTTTGGAAGTGATTGCAGCAACCACCGCAGTTGAACTGTTCGTTAGCACTTACGTGGGAGCAGGTCATATGCAAAAATAAGGGAGCAGGGGAGAACAATTAATGCAGTTTCATTTCACAATTAGAAAACAATAACATAAACAAAAATATATGGGGATTATGGAGGACTTTATTCGTGAAGGTTTGGTAATATAAACCAGCAAGGAGTTATTGCATGGGACAAATGAAAAAATTAGTTTGCTTTAATTGACTACAAAAATTCAAATTAGTATTTAGCTTAACAAGGAAATACATGTGTAGAGGTTGCTCTTTGTGCTGTTACTGGCTTTCTGGCATACCCACTTAGGAATTAGATTATTGCCCTGCCACTTCCACAACCTTCATTAGGGAAACTGTTAATTAAATAACTATCATAGATATGCTGTGCTTGTAGATAGGCAAACCTCACCTTTTAGCAGAACTTAAATTTTTGCATTTTTTCCTTCATTCTTGAGGAAAAACAGCAAGATTAAAATATTTTAATAACATGATGGTCATATGAGCCTTTGACCAGATGGCCCAGGCTACAGCTGTTGACTGTTATTGTGTTTTGCTTACCTCTTGCTGATATGGCACAGGGATGTGATATTCAATTTTTAGTCTCTCTCCATGTTACTTTTCTGGTTTACTTGTCCACATCAAGTAAAATGAAATACAAAGCAGTGGGATGCAGTTTTATCTTGTAATTATGGTGACAGGTTATTTGCCACTATGCTACAGAAATGTCTTCTAAGGCTAACTTGGGAGTGGTGGTTCTATGTATCTATTTAATGACAATCTCCAAACACAGTTTAACTGCTGTGATAAACTGCATGATGGTACTTCTTGAAGCTTAATCCTTACACTAATGCAGAGCTAAAGGTGCAAGAAGCTAACTGCAGAGAGCGCCAACAAGTTCCAGCTCTTGTTCCAGTCATTAGGAGAGAAGGAAATTTGCAAAGTGAGAATGTTTTAATATAGACTAAAAAAGATTTTCTTGGATTTTATTGATGGACATATGATGAACCCAAGATTTTATTATTTAATTTAAAGGAGTTGTTCTTTATAAGAAAGAATATTTTAATTGTTGACACAGAAGATCCGGAAGCCATGAGTGGCCTAGTAAAAATTGGTAGGACTTTTTTATGCTCAGTGAAAGTCAGAAGAGACTTTTTTCTTTGTTACTTGGCTCTTTTGTCCTTTCGGAAGGAGGGGGTGTTTGTGCAGATGTTTTTCATCACAGAGTGTATGTATATTCTCTGCCCCTGCTCTGGGCTCTTGGACAGCTAGCTGCCAAATGACAATTAGGTGGCAGAACTGACCCAACAAAAGCTCAAGAGTAAAAGCAATGCAGGATAGCAAACAAGATAGAAATCTTGAAGATTTGTGAGGGAGTGGGGTTTTTTTTTCCTCCTTCAAGCATTTAAGAGTTTAAGGCAAAGAGAAAACACAGCTTCTGTTAGTGTAGCAATAGAAAAAACCTGAGGAAAGGATAACTGAAGATAACTGTATGGAAAAACTGCTGGAAGCTTATTATTTCTGAGTGGCTATCTGATTGAGGCTATTTATATGTGATAAATTATATGCTTCACAGAAAAGAACTGTTAAGTACTGAAGATGCAGCTGGAAAAAATGCCAAACTTCAGGAAAATGTTTGAAAAGAAGGTGATAGAAGTATTAAGAGATGATCATGATCCACCAGTGTGTGAAGAAAACCTAGAGAGAAGGATTGTACATAATAGGAAGACATGTAAATGACAACAGATCAAACAGTGAAATATAAGCTGAATTAACAAGTTAACAATTAACAACAAAATTAACAATTTGTCCTAGTGGAAAATTAAGAAGAAAATGAGAGAATGGGGAAAACAAGATGTGGAGGAGGAAAAGAACTTAGCTTATAGCTAGGATGGGTGTTTAAGTCTGGAAGATAGAGATGTGCAGTAACAGAGAACAGAATGACGTGCACACCAGAGGAGCTATACCTAAAAGCCTTTCCAACACTAAGAGTGTGTCTGCTTAACCAGCTTCTCAGTTGATAAACTTCTGAATATCAAGTTTTGGCCTGAGTCTTCATGCCAGTTACTAAAAATGATGAAGAAGCAAGAGAGTGTTTCTTACTATGGAACTAGAAGTGAGTCTGAGGTCTAGAATAAAAATCCACTGGATTTTTAAAATGATTTTTTCATATTAATTTGGTTGTTTTCAAATTGTTACTATATCAGATGTAATAAGACAATCTTAATAGATAAATTTCTTTCTAACCCAACAAGAAAGAAAGATTGTGATTAGAGAAAAATCAAGTTATGGTATTAGCACAGTAAAATTGGGCAGAAATATATATGAGCTCAATTTATTCAGCCTAGTGCAGTGTTTTCTGTAATTCCAGAGTGAGTCTAATGATTTAAGTGAAAGGAATACACTGGAGTAATAACTAATGGATATAAATTTTGGCTTAAGATTAGAGAAAAATTTCTAGTCCCCAGAGAAGAGGAATTCATTTCCAACAGAAGTACTGAGGAGGGAATACAAAGTTTGATAAATATATGATCACAGTTGCGTAATACACTTGCTTGTGATCCTGAAAGAGCAGACACCTGGAGGTTTCCCTCTATTCTAGTGTTCTTGAAAATGTGTAATACCCTGCTGAGTCAGACCTGAATGGACCACTGGAGATGTCAGAGTTTAACATCTGATCAAATTCATGGCTTGCAGGAAGGAATGGCACACTTCTGACCTTCATGAAAAAATACCAACCTACCTCAGCAATGAATATGATGAAATGAACAGCACTCCATTAAATTAAAAGGCTTTCAATGCAAGAGCATGAATTATTAAACTACAGCATATTAATTTTCATTAAAGGGCATGTATTTGATGTCCTAACAAACCGTTAAGTGAAAACAGCACTTCAAATTTATCTCTTTTTCTGAAAGGTTTCTCTTCAAGCTTCCTTTTTTTATTTTTTTCTTAAAATATTGGTAGTCACACAAACAATTCCAACAGAATACATTTGATCTGTTTAAGCAAACAGAATTTTAATTGAAAGCCTTGTTAAAATACTCCTGTTTACTTAGGATATTTAAGAAGAATCTCCTGAGCATCAGATGCCTTGGAAAAATGTCAAATAATAATAATTTACTGTTATTTTTTAGCATTTTGTGTTGTAAGATAAAAAAAAATTAAACATTTGAGGAATAGTTTCTATTCTAGTTACTATGGTTACAAGTTTGCTGAAGATAAAGCAGTTCTATGGCAACAATGGAATTAATTTTTCTGCCCAATATTGAAATATCCAGCACCTAATTTCCTGCTTCATAGTAAATCATGCTAATGACTTCAAGAAGAACACCAAACAGAAGAGATCTTACACTCCGAAGCTGTTCAGCAAAGCATACTACAGTTTAACTGTCACACTGTTTATGTTAATTTTGATCTCAGAAGTTGATATCTTAAACTGTGTTACAGACAAAGGTAAAGGGGAAATCAGTTTGTCCCTGCCAGTAAATTACTTATATAAAATTACTAACATGAAATAAACCCCTGGCAACTTATTTTCATTGACATAGTAATTGAATTTTAGACTCATGTTTAAGGAAAATGTTTTCATTAACTTTAGATGCAACAGCTGTTTCGCCTTTTCATAATGTGAGCAGTTTGTGTTTTGTAGTTTTTTGGTTTTGTTTTGGTTTTTTTTTTTTTTTTTTTTTAGTATATTTTTATTTTTTCATTTTTTCCGTATCTGGTTATAAGCTTCTTTGCAAACACAAACCTAAAGAATCTCCCCAGAACTCCAGGAGTGTTCTGGCTTCCTCATCCCAAGTAAACCCCCAGGTTCATGTTTTAAGAATCACATATAGATTGTGATTTTACCTAGTCTTACTGAGCATACTATGAATGGAGGGTGCCATCAAGAGCAGCAGCCACAAAGTCCCTTCTAGGAATGCAGAATAATAGTTGCTAAATTGCCATTCCCTGCCTTCATTCTCTATGGTTTTCATGAAACTATACTGATTTATTGTTAACTTTAATTTTTATAGTCTTCCAAGATGATTCTATATCCTGAGCTGATTAATGGCAAGTTTTTTGTTATCATTGTAATCAGTGATCCATTATCAAAATAAATTTTTAATTACAGAAATCTCCAATTTCCTTTTGTTCTTGAAAGCTAGTCTGATCACTCTACTTTCTTTAAAATCACCCCAAAAGAGAAAAATCCCTTTCTGCCTTTGAAATGTAGCTTAAGCAAATGAAAATTCGGACAACTGTATTTTTGATTAACCTGATTTCCAGTGTTCTGTAATTACATTAGCAAGAGTGTTGATTCTTGGTTTAGTCATCATATTCTTTAAACTTTCTGTGACTGTTTATGAAGTCATGCTAATTGTTGAAAATTATGTATTTGGGATTTAAATGCAGGAATCATGCCCTTCATACTGCACTTATATACACATACATGCTTAGAGATGCAGAACAATACACGAGAACAGAATTGTACACACATTCCAGACTTTCATATACTCTCTTCTTGGTCGATGCTGTTGACTTTGTATCTCCCTTTTCTCCCCTTTTAATCTATAAGATGCTGCTGTGAGTACATATTGCTATTACTGGAAAGTCTCCCAGTTTCATCTCCTCTTATGTCAGCAAATATCACTTGCATTATTCTCCCATATCTTATTTTTCTGCCATGTTACTATCTCCCTCATATTATTAAAGAACAGGTGAATAACATAGAATAAATATTTATACACATTCTCCCTCAAAATTATTGTTCAAATGTTTGCACAAACTTAACAGCACAGTATTTTAGCAATTTTATTTAGCTTGAGTTGCAAGTTTATGCTGAGGTGTAATACTCCTCATCATTCAGCACTTCCATGGAGTGCAGTCTGTTTAAATGCAGCCTAAGGTGTTTTACCACATCACTGTACAATGATGTCTGACCTTAAGCACATTGAAGCCAACAGAAATTCTGCCATCAAAGTGGGAAAGGACTTTTGATAAGAGCAATATCTGGATATTGCAGGGCAGAAAAAAGGACACTTGAAGGAAATGCGAAATAAGCTGATCGTGTATATATCAGGTTATACTTTATTTCATTATGTTTATAGGGAAAATTATTTAAGTACACTTGGAAAATAGGATTTTCATCAAGGTTCATTTTTCGGGTTTTTTTTTTTTGTTTTTGTTTTTTTTTTTACTAAGTATTTTTGCCCTGCTTCAGAGGTTTTCCTTTTCATTTCTACAATCTGTGGATGAAACTATTAAGCTTACGTTTTCAATTGTGCTTGCTGGAGATGAGAATGGATTTTGATAATAGAAATCTGAACAACAATTAAGCCCAGAAATTGAAAGTAGTAGTGATCCCTATAATCCAGTAATGTGTGTCTTAATATATTTTTTTACTTAGAATTGTGTGAATGTAGCTGAGTGTGGCAAGAACTGAGGGGCTATATTAATTTAGCAGAACTTAATGCTCAAACCTGATTTAGAACGTGCTACAAGTATTTTCACACACAGTAGAAGTGATGATGGCTGGCTTCCTGCAAATACTAGTTTTCTGCAACAAACCCTGGTCCTTATATCTGTGATAACACCTCAAGCACAATGACTCTAATCCCATGGTGCCCTCAGCACCTACTGGTGTTATTTCCAACTTTCTGGTATTTCAAACTGCCATGAGAGAGGGCAAGTCCTGGAGATACAGGCTGACTGGGCAATGACTATACATGTGCTAAACAGAAGGTCATCCTGCCTTTCTGTCTCTTGCAGGTGTTAGTAGGTTCTTTTGCTTTAAATTGCTACAGTTTTCATGGAACTTCTAGGAACTTTGGTTTTTGGATCTTCTGGGTGTCCTGGGTTCAGCAGTAGCAGTCTTTTTTTCTCCTTCTTGGTAGGTGCAGCGCTGTGTTTTGACTTTTGGGCTGGGAACGGTTGCTGATAGCAAGTATGTTTTGAGTTACTGCTCAAATGTTTTGGTT
>JAOSLQ010042034.1:0-37136 GCA_025629905.1 Lorius lory
GTCAGTGCACGGTCCCTGCTCGCCCAGCATCTCCCACGGTGCGAGTCAGCACTCAGCTATTACTGGAACTCATTACTGCAAGTGCAAATATTTGCATGGAAAACTTGCTGGACACTTACTCACAGGACGCCTGGCTCCTGCGGGATGATCTTAATGCTCCCTCAGCACCCCAAGGGGAAGAACAACTCCTGAATCAGCACCTACAGCCCCATGTCTTTCTAGCAAGCTGCATCTTCCTGAAGCTAGAATCCACCCCATATTTCAGCTGCTATTATTTTACACTGCCTTTTTTTCCCCTCTCCCTTGGAAAACATGATGCTTTTATCTGAAGAGTCATCCATTGCAATTTGTATTGTCATGGCAACACAACTCCCTCCCCTGCCCCAAACCTCATCCCCGAGTCTCATTGTGTTCATCACCAGACAGGCACGCAGCACACTGCATACAGATGATCAGCAAGCTCTCAAAGTGGTCTCAGGCCTTCTCTCTGTACAAACACAGCTCCTGCTATGAGGGTAGAGTTGCAACAGGAGAAGGGAAGGAGTCTGACAACATCAAGTATCTCTATTCAAACAAGATGTAAGCTTTACTAGTACAAGGGATGCTTGTAGTACATACAGCTACGCTGGTTAAAATGAAGAGACCAGGTTCATAACCAGTGTGAGCAATACAAGAGAGAAAAGAACTGCTGAGAGCAGGTGTAAGAGGGTTTTGCTAAGGCAGCTTAGGCATACTGGTAAAGAGAAAGAGGAAGATCAGTCCACAAAGGAGCACAACTCAAGAACAGGGCTCTGGAGCCCTCTTATGGCAGCTTGCTCTCAGCTTCCTCAGAGCCAAATCCCACATACATACACCTCATAGCATCTCTGTGTATCAAGGCTGCAATACCACTGAGATAGGCTGGGAAAGAACATCATCTGGCTGGGACTGAGGTGCTGGCACAGGGTAGCCAGAGATGCTGTCCCCATCCCTGGCAGTGTTCAAGGCCAGGCTGGACACTGGGGCTTGGAGCAAGCTGCTCCAGTGGAAGGGGTCCCTGCCCGTGGCAGGGGTTGGAGCTGGATGAGCTTTGAGGTCCCTTCCAACCCAAACCAGTCTTGTGATTCTATATGACATTAAAACCCTGTGCTGGACTGTGTTGCAATAGTCATCATGATCACACAGTTCATGGAGCAGCCTGTCCTCTACATATTCATTATTTTGCTCTATTTGTTTTCTTTGTATCCCCAATAACTTCTAGAATATTGAATAAAAGAATGGATTGGTATAAGGTGAGAAGCAAATGTATTTGGGGCTTTGCTAGAGATGTACCTGCTGGGTGATGTTCCCTTGTTCACATTTACTCCGTAAGCCAGCTAATCCTTGGATTGCATGGGGATTGATTAATCAAAGTGTCTTTGTGGTTGAAAGTCAGATTTCTCAGAGAAATATAAATGCATTGTATCAGATTTGCTTTTGTTCACTAAACCTGTAATCCCCCTCAAAACCACCAAATCAATTTGACGGGGTGGAGTGAGAGAGATGCTATTTTAGGGTTTTGAAAAGATAAATCCTCCGAGTTAAATCAAGGCGCATCAAGGAAGTTGAGAGCAGAAAGTTTCTTCACTTCCTCACTTGCTTTATTCTTTTAAACTGTTTCTGAAGACTCTTAAGTTTGTTTTCGTTAATTCAGGTATCCTGTACCGAGCTGCATGGGTATTGAATGAGAAGAACAGTCTTTAGGTTTAATCAAGGGAAAGGATTTGCGCTATTGCTGCTGGCATGGTCTGTCTCTCCAGCACTAGGAACTAAAGTAACTTCTTGACTTTTAAAGTACTTCTTCACTGTAATGGCAACAAAGGTGCTAGAACTGCTTCCTAAGAGCTCAGCTCAGTCTCCCCTCGGGCAGGTTCAAGCCGTTCCCCTTGGCCTGTCCCTACAGGCCCTTGTCCCAAGCCCCTCTCCACGTTTCTTGTCAGCCCCCTAGGAAGAAATATAGGAAGAAGTAGTATAGGAAGTTCTGAAAAGGCTGAAACACACAGCCCCACACCATACTTGTAATTATTATAAAACTCCATAAGCCTTAGTCAAAGACACTACAGGATACTTCCTCCTGACTTACTTCTCTGATCAGCTGCTTCTCTGCTTCAAGATCTACCTGGGTTTTGAAGAGGGGAGGCGACTTCACTGCCAGGTGAGCAGTCTCAGCATGCAGAAGCCCTGCAAAACAAAGCAGAAATAAAAATCATTCCCAGTTTCTGGGTGGGATTGTCTGTAGAATGCTGAAAACAGAACAAAGAACCTGGCTGCTGGCAAAGAACATCACAATCCAGGTGCTCCTTTAAACTGTGCTCACGTGCCAGCATCTGTGCTGCCAAAACACCCACTGGCCTGCGCCTCTGTAGGTGCCAGAGAGAAGGAGTCAGCATGGAGCAGAGCGGGAGAGGTGTAAGCTTTGGGTATATTAAAGTGAATACAAATCTAATCTCCTTCACAGAGTAAAAGGAGAGTCTCTTCCAGGGCTATGCTAATAGGTTTGGAAGATAAGAGACACTGGCAAGGAGATGAAAGGTGCAAGGAGATTGCCTTTGTTCTTCACAGATGTTTCTGAAAGGTGGCAGAAAAGGGGAAAAAAATAATCTTACAGTCTTCTTGCTCTGCTTGAAGTTGTGCTTTTTTTCATGGGAGTAATTCTCAGAAGGGGATCAGCTCCCTAAGAATGCTCTTATCACTTTGTTCCCACATTTGCTACTCCTATTTTATAGCAAGGAGCATCTCTGAGGCTGGGCTGAATCCTCAATGGGAACACAGTGCTGCTTTCTGTCAGCAGCAGGTAAAACTCTTGTAGCAACAAAAATTTACAGCATAGGAGAACAGAGGCTGAGTTCTAACTATGAAAACATATATATATACACACTTAATAAAGAATTTTACATTGTTATTTCTTTTACAGCTCATTTTTGCTCTGCCAGCTGAAACCTCTTCTCTTACTGACCAAATTCTATCTGGAATGAATGACCAAGAAGAATCAAGGATTTGAATCATGTCATTTTCTAACAGAATCAGTCATTATTGAAAATAGTGGATAAGTGAGATATTTTTTACCAGTGGAATGAGGTTGATATGGCAACAGTGAAGGAAATGTCCATTACCAGAATGAAGAACGCTTCCTCCAATAGGTAAGGGAAGGGTTGAGGTGAAATCCAGTGAGCATTTTCATGTAAAACCTTTTTTCCTGACAAAGATAAAACATCTCTGCAGCCACTAAGGGCTCTCCTACCTTCCAAGTTATTCACGCCCATCTGTTCAGCTAGAATGGCCTTCAGCTTCTTAATCTCCTCCTGATACTCCCTCAGCAGAGTATCCTTGGGGTCCTCATTGATACAGGGCTTGTTCTTGATGTTTTTGGCTCGATTAGCATAGCGCAATGTACTGAGGCTCTCATCATAGTTGTTATCAGCTGGAGATAAGCACGCAACCATCAGAGTCTTGGTGTTCCCCCCAAGAGAGTCCTGCAGCAGCCTGGTCAGCTTGGAGTCTCTGTAGGGGACGTGCTTACACTTGCCATCAACCAGGGCCGAGATGACATTGCCCAGAGCTGAGAGGGAGAGGTTGATTTTGATGGCCTCTTTGAGCTGCTCCCCCATGGCTCCAGTTTTTGACTGTCTCTCACTTCCTGCCAGATCCACTAAATTGAGTTTTGCAGCCCTGAGGTGCTCCAGCCCTCGCTCATCTGCAAGAGAACAATTCCAGGTTAGGCTCTTCTTAAGAGGAAGCATCTTAACATGCTTTAGTGCTTCCTTGAACGAGATCTTGCAGAGTAAAAACTCATGCCCATTTTTACTCACCCAGTGAATTCTGAACACACACACACACACACACACACACACACACACACACACACACACACACAGAGCCCCTCCACATATTTCCACAGTGTTTAGAATTCCACACAAGTAACAAGGTCAGACCATGACTGCAAGAAATTGGGACTGTGCTCAGCCCGAACCACCTGGATGAGGAGACTGATCTCAGTGAGTGAGGAGACAGGCCCTGTGCACTGTTGCCATTCCCATCCTAATGTTTTAAGGTAAGAAAAGACATGAGATGAAGTTAGAGCTGGCTCCCCAGCTACATATGTGCACACCTTACAAGTGTATCATGCTTCCTGACTTGCATTTTGAGGCTGGAATTATGCGTTGACACAAATTCCCTGTGATGTACATCCAGACGCTTTAGGAAGTCCTCAGTTTCACTGGCTAACTTAACTTTCCCAGCCTCATGCAGAGCAAAGAGTTGGACACGGATTCCCAGATCTCAGACTACTGTTTTAAGCACTGGACCATGCTCTTGGGTGTCCATATCCCAACCATTCCTTAGACTGCAGCCTAAATTCAAGGGAAGAGCTCCCTTAGTGATCCAAGCAGAGAAAGCATCAAGGTTTTAACCAAGTCCACCCTTTTCTGGACAGACTTTACAAATCCCAGCCTTGAATTGAGTCACAGTTGAGATTTATGGCTGTGGACAATACCTAAACTTGAGCAATGAATAATCTGATGCATGGGGGAAAGTGAAAAGTTCACAGGTAAACACACACCACCACCCCCAAAGACCCCTACATTTTATTGCCACAGGGTATTTCCCCACTTACAGCAATAGACTGTTAACTGTGGAACTTAACATTTGCCACTGAACAAACTTGTTTCACTCCAGATCTTTCTGGTGTGTCAAGACATGGGAGGACAGGAAAAACAATAGATGGAGCTGAAACAGAGCACCTCTCACTATCTCTTCTGAGTGGCCAATCACAAAAAGAGTTTCTGACCTTTTCCCTCCTTCCCCCAGTTTATGTTATCACTGAGAGGCAATTAAAAAAGCAGGTTTGGTTCCTGCCAGTCCTTTTGCCCATGGTGACTGTTTGTTTCAGTCTTGGAGCTCAGTGTGTTGGTTTCCATGGTGTGACAAGGTCCCCAGGTTCTTGCTAAATGCCTGCAGCAGCCTCAAAGTCTTGTCTCATACTCATACTCATTGAACGAGCACTGGCTATCATCCTCATTGACAAATGAATCCTTAAGCACAAGGTAAAGGAATCAAACATCTGCTACTCGTAACTACAGCAAAAATACTGATGGTAACTTGCACATCTCAAACATCTGCAGCCAGAGAGCCTGGTATTTGCCATCATTCCTTAATGTGGTACTTTAAAAATGAGTAGTTTTAGTCCACATCATTGCAAAAAGATCCTTTAAAGCAGCAGCTCCCTGTAAATTATCATTTACTATAGGTTTAACTGGAAAATAAGTTTGAACTACTCCATGCACCTCTTCAAGAAGCCTAAAGATGACAACAAAAGCACTAACTTCACTAGCTGTTTCAACTAATGATGACACAAGTAGAACCATCCAGTTACAGGGGTTGTGCCTGACCCCACAACTTTCTCCTCAGATGTTCCAGATGTCTCCCATTTAACTGGCAAACCAGCAAGTTTCCCACCTGCCATTCTGTTCCATGTAACAAGTTTTCAAAGCTTTAAATCAGAGAAATTCAAGCTAGATTAAGAGCCCTGCACCAATCTGGGACACAAGAGTGTAAATGTTTCTTTTTCCTTGTTAGGATTAAAGTTGGGATTTTATGGACCCATACAGTGCAGGGATTAGCATCCACTGGCTGTGCTAATTGAGAAATTTTACACCCCAACCTCCCCCATATTTTGGGTAGAGGAAAATGAGGTCTTGTTACCAACATCTGGAACCACAATTTAGGAAGACATCGTGTAACTTTCCCATGACTGAAACAGCTGTAGAAAACGAAGCAAAATTGTTTGCAGCCTCAGTGAGGTCAAGAGAGAATATAGGAGGCTAATTCCTTTCCTAGTCCCAGAAAAAAAAACCCTTTTGATGTCTGTGTTCAGACCAAGGAAGGCAGCTTTATCAGCTAAAGGAATGTCAATGGAAATGAGATACTTGAGAAAGGAAAATTATTCACTAAAACATTATGAAGGGATTCTTTTATTCTGTCTTTAAAAGATGAGCCCTATGATTAAGCTCAGTGGAGGAACTGTTGCATGAAATGATATGACTTGCATTGCAAAGGAGGGCAGACCAGACAGGTAATGATAGAAGTTTCTCCAGTCACTCTACAGGCTGTGAGATTTAGCCCCCTTCACTGGAGAAAAAGGTTTAAGAAGATAAAGGAATGGAAAGAGAATTAAATATGTTCCCAGTCTGAGTGTAAGACATTTCACTCCCAAAGGGGAATCGAAGAAAAGAGAAAGACTTTAGCTACTCAGCCATTTCACACTGTGAAGAATGTCCACACCAGGGCACAATTCTGATGTCTACCAGACCTAAAATCATTTAGGCTCTCAGTTTAGCTGTGGGGTGTCTGGTCAGACCACACAGATTCTGTGCTCTGCCAGGCCCAGGCCTACCACAGCACATCCAGCTACCTACCTACGGTACAGATCTCCATATTGACAGTGAAGATGGCATGGGACCGGGATGAGTCCTTATTCATGACGGTGTAACCCACTGCACGGTTGCTGCAGCCTGTCTCCATGAGCTGCTCACACTGTACCACACTGTGCACAGTGTGCAGAGAGAGCCCCTTCACATACACCCCCTTCTCTGGGTGCTCCTTCAGCTGCAAACAGAGGGAACACGAGACAGGTTAGAACAAGACATACTGAGACTGCAGGAAGTCATGCTGGGAACTGGAAGCTCAAGGGCTATGGGAGTTTTGCCTTTGAAGTTAAACAATTGTATGAAGCCTTGGGTGACATGATTTAGTGTGAGGTGTCCCTGCCCATGGCAGGGGGGTTGGAACTGGATGATCTTAAGGTCCTTTCCCACCCTAACTGTTCTGTGATTCTATGATTTTATGCTGCATGTATAGGATGCTTAATGATAAAAGCAAGGCAGGAAAGTTCTAAAGAGTTTGTCTAGGACAGCAGCGACCAGCAGCGAAGAGCAGCGAAGTGTTGAGGGCTGGAGTCTGCTCAGCTCTGTGTTTTTTTGACCAAGCACTATACAAGTGCCCCTGCACTGGTATAATATACAACTGTGGCTAAAAGAGAATCTCAGTAGCTTGTGGCTCAGACTTGGTTTATCTGTGACTGGCTGTGATGATGTTGATTTGGGACAGGGACAAAAACCACCCATGGTGTTTCTTGCAGTTGATATCAGGATCAGTCACAGGTTTGATCCCTCAAGTCAGATAGTGTGGGATGAGCTCTGTGCTAAAACCAAAGCTTAGCTTCCTCCCAGCAACTGCTTACCTGCAGAGTCCTCACCCTACATGTATAATGTAGTTCCACCTCACCCTGGCAATCAGACCAGCTGGGTGGCAAAACCATTGAGCTGAGCCCCGTACAGAGCTCACACAGCTTTCTGGCTTCACATGCATATCCAGTTTACAGCACACAGTCTGCAGGGAATGCAGAAACCTCCCTGTTCTGCTGATGGAAATCAAATGCAGAAATGCAGCTGCTGAGAGTTTTGATGCACCGGCTTTTCTACATGTGATGCACACTGTGCTGGGCGGGATGACAAGGATTCCTTCTGGCTTGTCAGGCTGCACAGATGCGTGCATCTCACATCTGTGCTTTAAAGTCCTGCTTTTGATGTGCCTGTGTTTGTGAGTAGTGTGTAGAAATTTGGTCATCCTCAGTTTTCACTATCTGGTGATGTTCTGTCTGCTCAGGGGTGGAAACCTGTTAAGTTAAATATGCGATTGATCATGCCCTCTTCAGAGGAAGGTCTCTCACCCCAAAGAGGAAAGTCCTATCATGTGTGACAGTCCTACAGCTTCATGCACTGAGATTAATATGTGCCCTGGCAGGAACTCCCTGGCATAGTGCAGCTGTTGTTCACACAGTGCTTCTGAGAGATCTTTGACTCTACTTGACTTCTGTGGCACAACAACAAATTTGTCTTCTGTATGGTAAGAGTCTGTATGATAAGGTGCCAGTCTGTATGCTGGGGTCCCTGGGGCAAAGTGGGATGCACAGCTATGTCATATCCAACAGCCCCTCTGGAAAGACTGCTGCTGGCGATACAACCACAGCTGAAGCTGAGGGAGTGTGCTGCAGCCACAGCGGATTTGGCTCTGTGCTTCAAACTCCATCTCTGCACATGCACAGTCCCTAAACATCCCAGCCCATCCACATCTTTCTTTTGTTCCTCCTGAACAGTCAGAATAAAAGGCAACTGAAAACTGTGAATAGAGTTGGATGGCAGATGCTAATCACTGCCTGGCCACCCCGGCTGCCACTCTGCACCCCTGGAACCTCTCTGGCACTTGTGCCATACTTGCCTCAGTCACAGCCTTTTGACAGATAGGTCTGGCTTTCTTTTTATAACTACCCCTCCTTGCACTAGGAAACTAACACCCACATTGTTACAAAGGTTACAGTTGTTAGTGCGTAGTGGAAGAAAAGGTGTGGTTCAAAGAATACCCGTTTCTGATTTTTTTTGCCAACCTCAAAAGTAGAAGCAGTGCTGGGGCAACACCTAAAGTGGTTTAACCTTAGCAAACTCATAAGGAACAACCAATTGCACATCTATAGCATGCTCTACGCTCATGAGCAACAAGATTTGTCCTATGGTGCAAACATATAGGAGTTTAAGCTGGTTCTGCACCTTCTACACGCAGCACTGTAATTTCAAGCCTCACTTCATTTTTAACTGGGGAGGCTTCTGTGAGAGGTCCAAAAGCTGATGAAATTCAGTATTTTATACACACTAAGGGGATGATTTACTGAGGAGGCATGACTTTTTAATATGGCTACCCAGACCTCTGTGCTACTGCATTGCTCTTTTATTTGTTTGATTATATCTCAGATTAACACAAAAACTGTGTCAAACCATGGAAACAAAGTCATTAAATTTCTCCTCTTGTTCAAAATCCCCAATAAGGTGAGTGGCTGAAGGACAGGGAATTGGCATGCACAGAGTGCGTGCCTTGGACAAACCTGGATTTCTGACCAACCAAATCCCAATCAAAGACCTCTGCCACATATCCAAAATATTTTTTTACTCCTGTTTTTCAGCCCTTAACCTCCAGCAGTTTGCCCTGCAGCTATGCTTGGCCAAGCTGATGCAGCAGAGATTCAAGGGGCTCTGGTGTTTACATTGTGTGAGCTCCTGCTGTAGTCAGGGAGCCTCACTGACAGGTCTTAGCAGCACAGACTCTGACAGTCTGCTTTGGAGAGCTGCACCAAGTCCTTGGAGGGTGAGAGGTGCTAGGAAGCTTGTATGCTGCTAGGGGAAACTGCTGCTGAACTGACAGGCGCCCCGGCACATCTGCGCTGGGACTTCATTGCTGAGGGGCACCTTAGAGAAATGCTGCAGACAGGAAAGCAGGAAATGTTTTGCAAAGCAGAGATAACATTGAAAATAATACTCTGCAAACGGTTTGATTTACTGATGTGCATGAGCAGGACCTGCCATGTAAGCATCTCAGGAAAAGGAAATAGGCTGGAGGAGGAGGGGGAGGAAAGAGGCAACAGGACAAGAAAACAGGTTGGCAGAGTTTATTTGGGACAGGACACAATGTCCTGGGTTTTCTGTGTCATAGAGGTCTGTGATCACACATGGACACTTAGGATGTGAGTTCTCTGATTCAAAACAAAATCCTGTATTTATTTAACAAGATGGGCAACTTGTGTAATCTTGAGATTCTCCTGCACTGGGAATTCCCTCCTGTATGCAGCTGGAATCATCCTGGGCATGCTAGACCTAATCTAGAGCAAACTGGACCCTGAGCCACTGATCTGAACTTCAACATCTCTGTGTAACGAACTGACTGTAGAGCAGGTGTGTGATGATAGAGCTGTGACCCCTGTGCTCCATTTCTCAGGTTTCCTCAAAAGCCCCATTTGCAAGAAGGTCTCAGAGGCCTGCATGACTTCATGTGAGCCATGATATGAACCTCAGCAAGCAAGGGGAGACACGCCTCCTGCCAGCAGGATGTGTCTCTATAAGAGCATCAGGGAGAATCTCTCTGCACAACTGAGTTTTTGAGCCCTTGCTAGACATTCTGTGATCTACCTGACTGTACCTCAATGGGGGAGCTCACAGAGCTGCACCAGCTCTACTTTACAATTACGTATTTCTTCATTTTGCTCTACTTTCCTTGTGTTGCTAGCCTCTACTGGGGAAACTGAGGTTCATATGTGGGTGATGATCTGGGTGATGATACCACTCTGCAGTGGCCAGGCCATGGAACCACCTTCTGCAGAGTTAGATGGTTACCTCTGATACCTTTCTTGAAGCATCTTCTCTGAGTCTTGAGGGATGCTGGTAGGTGTAAAAGGCCCCTTCCAGTCTCTGCTGCTGTGTTGTCACAAGCAGCTTAATGTTTTGGAGAAAGGAAAGTGCCTGATGAAGGCATGACATTCAGCCTTCAATTGAAGTGAAATATTTAGTGGGCACCTTTTTGAATCACCTTTTTTCAAATAAGTTCCCCAATACACTCTGAAAACTGAAGTATGGAGCTCCTTGAGATTTCCGGGTATGTATACACACTGAAGAGAAAAAATCCAAGCTTTCCCCTCTCCTTTTCTGCCAGTTTTTCAGATCCTCTTACTGCAGCATAAAGAAGGGACAGACAACAGAAAAATCTACTGGAAATCACCGTGAAAACACTGACTTTTGAGCTCTGGCACAATTTTCTCAGTATAAATAGATCTTCCTATAAATTGGTCTTCGTATAGACACCTGGGATTTTGGCTTATGTTCAGCAGTTTCCATTCACTTAAACAATGCATTTGCATCCTCATTTTCCAAACACTATTTCCATGCCCTACTTGGTGCCAGGAATGTATTTTTTTGAAGATACGTTTTTGAAGCAACCATATGAATTGGAAAGATTCTTTAACATTAAAAGACATCCTTTCCATTGTCTTTCCTCCTGACATTAGCAGCTTTGATAACTTTGTAAACAGAGCTACCCATGGAAAGAAAAATGGTGTAGCTTCACCTTCTGCTGGTGTAGTACAGGCATATTTTAACATGTGAGACTATATATGGGAAGTCTGTCTGCCCTGCAGTCTGTAGTGAGTGAGACTGATAGCTTTTCTAGAGCAAGTTTGCCGAGTGGAAGCAGGTGGACCTTGACACCACAAAGTTTTGTGTACTCCAGGTTACCCAGATGTAGGGTGGTTTTGAGTGAAACTTCAACACAGGCAAACCTGCAGGCCTCAGTGTTTTGAGAAATGCAAATATCTGATAATTTTCCCCCAGCTTTGGTAAGGTATGTGGCCGAATAATGGGAAGGAAACAGACACAACTCAGTTCTGGACTGATCCTGTGGGCTCTTTTCATTAATTTCATTTCTGCCTTGATCTTTGTATTCACCATTTAAAAAGACATCTGTGATGTCTACTTCCTTTAAAGATATTTTGTGATGAAGTGACAAAAACATACCGTATGAGACTCAGGTATTATTACAAATTCAATATAGATAGAGATACCTATATGTAATGAACATAGTGAAATTCACACAATTCTACAGAAATAAATGCCAAGACTCCTACTGCCTTGACTAGGTGGGGGGGTTGGAACTACATGACCTCTAAGGTCCTTTGCAACCCAAACCGTTGTATGGATCTATGAATCTATGACTCTATGACATTGTATAAACTACATACAGCCAAGCAGTCCCTTTGCTCAGGACTTCTTTAAAGACCAAGAGAACAGCAGCCACAGTGTTGGTTGTCAGCTTCCTGTTACCCACCTCAGCCAATTCACAGTTCATACATTTTGCTCCTTATGAAAACAGTCACTTGTGTTCTCAGTTTGCTCCCCAGCAGTTTCTATTGAGTCCGGTTTGCAGTATTTTATATTTGTACTGTTGCAGTTGGCACCTTGCTGTGTGGACCAGACCCCCTTTCTCATAAGCACTGTACAAAAGCAGCAGGAAGGGAAACCAGAACACTGTGAGCTGCAATTTAACATGGCATCTCAATAACTGCTTGAGGGCATTGCTCCAGGAGGCAGGGCTAGCCAGCATCTCAGTTTGCTTCTACCCAGAGGGGAAGGTGTAACTCCCTTTGAAAAACAAACAATGTGATACATTTCTGCCACTTTAGTGAGAAAAATTGGCCCAACCAAGGCTCTAACAAATGCCAGAGATGGTACAAAGGCGGTTGGCAGAAAACTGCTTTGTTGGCTCAGCGGCCTGCGGAACTGCAGCTTGTACCAGTCTGAAGCATGTGCTTAAAATGCTTTATGAATCAAGGTCTTATTATTGGAGCAGAGCTACGGAGTTAGATCTGGCCCGCTTTAGCAGGTAGATCTTTATTAGAACAGCATCAGGCTCCCAGCGGCTGTTCCTATTAGCACACAGCAACACAATTTAAAATGTTCTTTGCTTCTGTCTGCTGTCTGGTGGAACGACAGCTGGGGATGTGTCATGTAATTCTTTTGCTTTGAAATTTTATTAAAAAAAAAAGAAAAAATAAAAAAAAAGGACACGGTGCATACCAGGCCTGTTTCCTTAGAAAGCTTCTTAGCAACCCAAAGGTATAACAACAGGAGGAGGGTGACATATTATTTCTGAAAGGGACATCTGGTGTTTTCTGATTGTTCTATGGTTCCCTGATAGTGATTTGTTGTAACAAATTATGTGCCATGGTAATCTAAAATTTGGGCACTTATTCCTAGAAGCAGTGTTTTCTGTTAGGACACCATCTTTTATCTCCTTGTTAGAAGAGGTCTTACTAAAAGTACTGCTGGTAGGACAAGGAAACAATAAATAATCACCTTGTGATGCCAAAATCCTTTTGAAAAAAGGTGGTATTTAGTCTTCAAAGTCTAATCCATTAATTTGGAATGAAGAGAAGGAACCTCTTGTAGTTAAAAACCTTATCAAGCTCAATCACAAAATCAAATGAAAACTATATTCAAATGCAACTTACTATATAAGGTGAGTTATTACGTCATTGAATAAGAAATTCTAAATAGTCTAAAATGAAAAATCAGATTCTATCTGCTCTTGGCCTTTGTTTTGTTAACCACCAGATTGCAAACAGTCCCTACTTCCATGTCTGCTACTGAATTTCAGTTCACTTTATTATACCATAATTGAGGGAGGTTTATGGTCTAACTAAAGGGAATTTCCAGATGGAAAAGTTATTATGTGTGAAGCTGGACTCTGAGCTTTGTTTTTAAGCTTTGTTTTTGGGTGGTTGGTTTTTTTTCTGAGAAGGCAAAAAACCCAAAACAACCGTTCCCTTTTACTGGTGCTTTTTCATCTGGCTGTGTAGGTGGTATGTTGAAATAATAGTTTGATAGGGATTAAAGGAAGTATGACTGCTGTGTAACTTCTATCAGGAGGGGGAATCCCAGATCTTTAAAGAGCGTGCACAACTAGACATGGGTAGTGTTATTATAGGGTTCAAAAGAAAAACCAGCCTAAAGAAACCCCTTCTCCCAAAACCTCTTCTAGATTTCCAGTAAGTGTAAAACTGGACCAGGTCTTTGGCTGGGGAGGTTTCTGATGGCATTGGTGTATGGTTGCTGAGACTGAGCTCTGGGTCTCACCCTCTTTTCACCCCATTGCTCTGCATTGAGTCTGAAGAGATCTCACCGGGTTAAAGCACATTCTGCAGAGATGCACAGACTTGCTCCAGAGATGCAAGGAACCGAGACCACACCAGCTGTGTTTGATCCCTTCCCATGGTATTCAGTTATCAGAGACCACTGCTGAAAACTGTCTCCTTTCTTCCACAGTCAGTGTGTCTGGGCTCAGCAGAAGCCAATGCATCATTTATATACAGGGAATACATCTATCTAACACATAAGAAACACCTATTTCAACCTTCTCACCTAAAGTAAAGCAATCTCTAGTTCCTGGTATTTTTTTTCCATGTAAATTCAGGGCACAAAAAAAGCATAACTCCCGGAAGCCATTCTTAGTAGAATAACAGACACATAACATGAAATAACAGACACATAACATGAATCCCCCTTTCTATTTAGCCCACATCTAACCCACAATCTGTTTCCTTCCCTTAGAAATCATGATTTTTATCATCTGTGGCCCATAGATACCTTCAGCTGAGTCTTCCCACGTGCCCAGTGCTGAGCAGCAAGGCACCTAATACTGGTATCGCTAAAAACATGTGCTAAAACCATGAAGACTCTCCCAAGAGTCTCAGCACAGCAGATCTACACTGGGGACAGCCGCTTCACATCAACAGGTCCTTCCAGAAAATTCTGCTGTACCCAAGATTTACTTTTATCTTTTTTTTTTTCTTTTAATCTTTGCTGTTATCTTTTTTACTATTAGATGTCAATCCAGCAGCTGTAGTCCTTGACTCCCCAGCTGGTGGCAGGTATCAGTCTGTCCTCCTCAGTTCCTATGAGCATCTTGGTTGCTTTAGAGAAAAGATGTGATAAAAAGGGGAGGGGTAGAAGAGGGTGAGGTCTGTACTCCCACTGAAAGCAGGCTGAGTATATGGAAAATACAGTTACATCTCAAAAGGAAAGCAATTGAGGAACTGGGCTGGCCATGGGGAACTTGACGCTCATCAGGAACTCCCAGTCCCCGGTGCCAGGGCTATTTTTATCTTTTAACTGACAGCTACAGTGAGTCAAACAGAGAGAAAATCCTGACACAGGACCCAACACACAACTGCTGCCATGCACTGTGCCACAGGTCATGCTCAAGGCCACACAGGAGCTGGCAAGGCCAAAAAGCTGTAGTGATACCTAGGGACTCACCAAAATGGTTTGTTTGTGCAATTAACCTGCACACGGTCACAGGAGACTGAGGAGTGATTTAACGTGATGAATAACAGCTAAAGCAAGTAAAAGACCAAAAAGCAGAGTGAGTCCTAACTTCACTCAGGATGGTGTTTGTTCTGTTCTTTGTAGGTTGCTGTTGCAGATAGTTCACGGTTTCCTTTTCTGAGATTGCTCTGAAGAATGCACACATGGGAAGTGTGTGGACAACGTAAGACAACAAGAGTGGCTTTACTGGGGGATCAAAGGTCTGTCTAGCTCAAGATCCAGTCTCCCATGGTGGCTAAAAACAGTCCCTGTGGAAAAGAAGTGTAACAGAGGCAGCACACAATATTCTCCCCTCAAAACCTCTCCCTGACTCCATGAGTCAGCTGGTCAGGGACTATTTCAGCATAGATCTTTCTACTGCTATGCATGAATGTGCAGAGATAAAATAATTTCCCTGCTTCTCTGTCTACATGTAGCACCATATACACACTCATAGTTGCTGTATTTCCTTACGTTACAGTGCTGTACTTGGAGCCCATGCTGTGGTCATTCATTTGTATTTGAAATCTCTCACTTCTCCAGCTCTCATGTCAGTTATAGGATAACTTCAAGTGTTCCACAGGACACATTTTTGTTTCCTGGTACAGCATCCAATGCCTTGGAAAATTCTGAATCCATTATGTCTGGGCCAGACATGGTGGAAAGGTGGTCACAAAAGCTGGAACTCAGTTTGGCAGATAAACCATGCTGTTCTTTGAGAGATACCTATTAGCATTTGCTATACTTCCACCCTTAGGTCACAGTCTTTGTGTCTGTGACTTCTATTTAACTGTATTTACCCAGTTCATCCTCTTTACCCTTTTGGAGTATTGACACTATGAGCGCTTCTTCAAATTGGAGCAGGAGAGACATTCTATCATGTCTTTCAGGAATGCTAATTAGCCAGAGAGCTCATCTTAAATATTTTCCCTACTAGAACTTTTTTATCATCCACTTGATATTACTGAGCAAAACCATCCATCAACAGCCCTATGTTATACATGTACACAATCTGACTTCTTCCTGAATACAGCCAAGTATTTAAGTACTCTCTTTTTTACATTACTATCAATGTTACTGTCTCTTGAGTGATATTCCTGCACTATTGTTAAGCTACTTTTGTTCTTAGTAAATGTTAAAATACTTTCTTTGCTCTGTTATAAAGTGTTTCCAGATGGTTCTAATTTCACTTACTCATTTCTCATACTTAGTTACTTCTGTCTTTTACTAATTGTCAGCCATTTCCCTTTTCCACATTTGTAATAGATTGTTTTTCTATTCCACGTTGTTTACTTCACTTTTTCACTGAACCAGGATGAGATTTTTGGTATGATCTGTTTGACCTCTTGACATGGAAATCCTGACTTTTTGACCACCTGATAAACCTGATAATTTCACCAAAGGACTGAACTTTCATTCAGATTCTTCTACCCACATTTTTTCTACCCATGAATCTGAATAGTAACTTTCCTCGAGTTAGAGAACTTACCTTTTTAATGCTGAGTGCTTAGGGCAGTTTATTCTACAAATAATCAGGTCACAATCATGATTGCTGGTCTTCAGAGAGTAACCAATGATGAGCTCACCATGGTGTGTTATAATGAATGATCTAACCTTGGGTGTAGTACCTGATAGGTTAGAGAAGTCACCTGGATCACCTAAATGCTATTTTTCTATTGGCTGCATGCATCATTAGCATATGTCTCCTACTTTGAAGTCCTCTGTGCATACAGAACTTTTCTTTTCACAGATTGGATGAGGGTTTAATGAATAATGAATTTAAGGAACAACTAATTTTTTTGACTTTCTGACTTTGATGGTCTGTAGGAGATCATTCTGCAGATATTCTCTCTCTTTTACTCAGCATCTTGTAAATCTGACTTAGTAACTCACAGGCTCATAGTGATGATACAGAAATCCACCCCCAGTCTGCCCTTCATAATCAAGAGTTTCATTACAGTAACCAGAAAAGTTATCTCACCAGGCTTCCGTCGCATCAGTTTCCTTCACACGTAACATAGCTTCTTGTTCTTCTCATTTGTTACTGACCTTTAACACCAGTATAAATGACTACAGGTTACCATTTTTTATTGTTCAGTCTTGCCAAGTTGCTGTTTGCATGCACAGTTGTGTCGGGCACACTTTCTCAGCCTGGTCATTAGTGCTGCTGGTCTACCCAGCCCTGTACGGCCCCCTCTAAAACTGAGGAACCTGCACGTGACAGTAACTTTTTTTCTGTTTCTGATGTTACTCCTCTTCCTCAAGAATAGGAGACAAGCAAAAGCAAAGCCGGTCACCTCATTCTCATTGTGCTGGCAGCATACAGCATATTCTCAAGTTGTTCTGTTTTGCCTTGGTACATCAGAATATCAGTCATACAAATCTTTCCTTGTGTTAAGGCTGTTACTTCATGACAGCTCTAGCTGGAGGAGAACAAGAAAGACCTGAATGCTTATGAGAAAGTATTCAGTTTTAAGAGGTTTCAGTATCAGTTTTGCTGATCTGTCAATATTCACACAAACGTGAACAAGTTCTGAAACCGACTTTAAATCTCTCATGGGTCGCATCACTGTTACAGTAATAAAGGATGAAATGTCATCTGTAGTATCTAGGTCAAGGGCAGGTGCTTGTGAGACAAGCTGTTGGGGTGGGATTGTCTTTCAAGGAGGAGGAAAGGAAGAGGGTGTGAGACAGTAACAACAAGTGAATGTGTATTCTAGAAAGTGAGAAACACTGTGAGCCAGACAGCCACCCACTTTGAGAGCTGCTGCAAGCTGCTGCAAGCTGCTGCAAGCAGCACTGTGCTGCAGCACAGTGCCCAGCCGTGGAGTCCCAGCTTCTGTCTCCTAGCTCCCACAACATAGCAAGGGGGACAAATCCACCCAAAACTTGTCCAGGTAGAGGAGATGACCTTGCTCCCAGTTGCAGAGCTTGGAATAGGCTGGAGGGACATAATGGAAATCTTGTGCCAGATGAAGGCATCTTCTGCTTAAAGGCAGAGGGCTGCCAAGGCAGATGGATGGTAAGATCCCATGACCCATAGTATGGATGCTGCATTAGGTAGTGTAATGGGCTGGAGGGAGCCTCCTGAGAGTAGTAAGGAATCTAAGGATGGGAAAGAGTTGTCATTTTGCCAAGTAAAGTCAGGACAAGACTTGAAGGTATCACAGTCACAGGAGGCACAAAAAAGAAAGACAGGAAGAGTGTGATGATACAGGGAGGGCAAGGGGGTTTTCTGTAGCAGTGGCATTTTGGATGGGAAGTCAGGGGAGAGGAATTTATGCTACTGAAGGTGGGGATGGTGAGAAAGATGTGGGCAGATTTTACTATGAGCAAGATGAGAAAAGCCCCAGAGTATGGTGGTGCTATTAAACAAAGACAGAAGTTACTGAATCTGAGTGCAGATAAGACTGAAGAAGAAAAGAAGAGTGAATCTGTCATGGAGGTGGAGGAGGGACTTAGCAGGAATGGGAATGGATCTGAAAGAGATGTTATTGTAGGAATCTCAGTCTTTGAGCTGGTGGTGGGACACGTCAGAGTTCACAGTAACAGAGAGCTCAGACTAACAACGCAGATGAAAATATTCTTCTCAGAGAAATGGTTGCTGTGATAACGAATAGGGACAAGTTTGCCAGGGACGGACTGGAGGGACTGGACACCTTCTCTAGTAAGGGCTGCAGAGATGACTTGTGGGACAGACACCGAGGGATTAAAGTCCAGCTCCTGCAGCATACAGGGCTGAAGGCTCACCATGAAAGATCTGGATGAAGTCAGTTGTACTCACTGCCAGCTTTGTTAGTTCCTCCTTGGAGATGACAGTGGTGGGGAGGAGCTCAGAAGGAGCGATGGGCAGATGAGCAGGCAGTGTCAATTGTCCTGAGAGGTGAAGCACAAAGCCACTAGTTTTCTGAAATGAGACATGGCTACTAGAGGGCTGAGAGCAACTGCCCAAAGTGGGGAAAGGCACTGGGGAGCTACTCCAGGGATTTAAGGAAGAGAACCCAGGAGTTCCCCACCAGGAGCGAGCCAGGAGGGACCCAGTGTTGGCCAGGGGCATTGCGGGGTTTTCTGTCTGTCTGTTTGGCTGATGGCACTTCAGTGCTTTCCCCTGACTCAGGAAATTTCCCGAGGCCGTGATGAAAGTCCTCCCTCTGCATGCCTCAAATCTGTTTTGTGGTGGCTTTTTGGGGAGTGCTAAAATGCAAATAAAGCTTTTTAGCTCTTCTCTGACTGTCTGTCTACCCGGAAACAGAGTAAGTCACTGGGAAAGCACATGTTACGGGGAAAGTGTCTGGCTGTTTTTCTGTCCCCAGGCAGGACCTCCTGGATGGTTGGAGGTGCAGAACCCTAACTGATACAGCCAGGGCTGTCAGTACCTGGACACCTCACCAGGGTCACAGCTCCAGGTCCGAAAGGCTACATGAGATATGCTTTGAATGCAGCACTTCGTTTGACAGGAAACGTAACTTCTAATTCTTAAATGTAAAAAACTTAAGTTTAACTTCCTAAAAGTAAAACGTTTACTTCTTTACTGCTTTGCTACTTCACTTCTTTACTGCTAGTGGACAGTGACCTCAGCCCCTCTCAGATGTCAGTGCTTTCTTTCCTCATGGGCATGTATTTGGTTCCATGTGTCCAAAGCACAGAGCCTGGACCCCCACCATTGGAGGAGCATGACTTCACCCAGGAAGCCGCTGGGGAGGAAGCCCCACGCTGGGCCAGGAGCAGCTCAGCAGAGCTGCCTGCTGCTGACACCAAGCTGCTTTTAATTTTCTACTTGGCTGTTTACTAAAGAGACCCTGCAGCGGTGGTGAGGAGCCCGTGCATGCTCTCAGTGTGAGAGCACTTAGATGGTGCTCATTTATGTTTTGCCTGTGTTGTGTTAGGCTGGCTGCCTCAATAAATATCCTCAAATGCCTGCTGCTCATGCAGAGATCTTCTTGTTCTTGCATGACTGAAGGGAGCTCGCACACTTTCATGCTGAGGACTCAGAGGTGGCACAACTCAGTCATCTGGAGGAAACATTTCAAAGCAGTCAGGGATAACTTCTTTTTTTTTTTTTCTCCTGGGTCACTCATTGTAAAACTATTTGAGTTACTCAGGGATAGGGAAAATTATCAAAGACTTTAAAAGAGGCAAATTCAGACCTGCCTTGGCTGTGCAGGCTGCACATCCAACCTCTTTGCTTGCAGAAGGAATGTAACTGTTTCCACATTGAAAAAATAACGTGACTAAGATGTAGTGCATTTGAATAATAACGCAACCCAGTCTGGGCCCCACTGAGTGTTAAAGCAAGACTCAGCTTGTAATGTGTGGCTTCGAAGTACCTTGTACTTCTAACTGATAGGTGATTTTTTGTCTGAATCTTTCATACCAGAGGAATTCAGGAATGGCCCAGGCTGACTCTTGTAGAGTTCTGGTTCAGCAGAATGGACATCATCCTTAGGGCATGGGGCACGACTCTGTTCTCACTGAGTTGTCTGTCTGTCCGTCCCCCTGCTCCACTCCCTGCAGCTAGAGCTCCTCTTGGCAATGCCTGGCTGGATGACCTTGGTCTTGGTAACTGCTCAGTCTTGGCAGGGAAAATGTCTGAGACACTGTGGGTACAATTAGCAAAGCCAGGAAGACTCCCGTTAGCATTAGAAGATAAAAGTGAGATACAGAGAAAGGTTTTGTGTGCTTTGTGGCTGTCACTTGAGATAATGGTGAAAAAACATTGGAAAGACCAGTGCCAGCATTTGGACTTTGAGGCCATTTGTTGTTCTCCCCAGGTGCATTGAAAATGATGGATAACTTCCAGATTCACTGCTTGGGACATTCACCTTTTTTATTAGCCTTTGGAGAATACCAGAACACTCTGGACAGAAACTTAAAAAGCCCCACAAAGCCATGAATGATTCTTGGAGGCCGCTGACAGCTGCCATTAAAAGGTTTTCAGACAGATGTTCAGCATCCCTGAAGAACAGTAGCTTCATCTGAGTGATTGACACTAGTCCTATACAAAATTTGGACTGGAGGGGACTCCATCTCCAAGGTAGGAGACTGTTCCCCTGGCCCAGGCACAAGCTTAAAATCACAACCCTCTATCATATTCCTATGTTTTTTCCTGTTTTTTTCTATACAGAACTGGTAGGTGATCTCGTCCCACAAAAGATTTTATAGAGACTTTGTTTTCCCCAACTCAGTCAATATATTTTTCCTAAACCACCAGCACTACCACCACCACAAATTAACAAATAAATAAATAATTTTACATCCCAAAAGAAAGTCAATTATTCAGGGTGCTTCCTGGGTATAAAATCTCTGGAGAAGCAACATTTAGGAGGCTGTGGATCAGCTACTTTGCAGTGTCATGAAAATTTCATGCTCACTTGGCAAGCAAGTTGGTGAGTCAGGCAAATGAGCTCTTATGCCGTCTCCCTGACCTGGATACAAACATACACAGTTTCAGATTACTGCTGTGGGTGTACAGCTCAGAGAGGCAGAGAGTGTGTTCAGGCCTTCAGCAACCAAGGAGACTGAGGTTCAGATAGGCAACATTCTTAGGGTTTTTATGAAAATTTCAGTCCTGGTGCCCCTATAATATAGCAGGATCCTATAATATAGATGCATTCTTTGTTTCTAAATGCAAAAGTTCAAGTCATGCACAGAGCATCCACTTGAAAGTAACCTTATTGCTCTGCTGTGGCTCACTCCTCCTGCTCCTGGCCATTCTTTTTACAGCCAGCAGGTCTGTCCCGTGACTGTGTATGTTCCATCTGATCTGTGTAGTATGGCTGGAGGTGTCAGATGAGTGGAAAGAGAAAATGTGTCAACTGGTTGATAAAGTTTTGAAGTTTAAAAAAAAGCCAAGAGTGGGGAAAATGAGGGAAAAGAAATAAGAAAACACAATGGTAGATGCAGTAGGCAGGTTTAGTCTCAGCAGAACCAACTAATACAGTGTAAATCTGGCCGTTTGAGTAGCAGCCCTGCCTATGCTCCTGACCATCACGCTCCCACACTCTCCTGAAAGGCATCAGGACCAGCTCGTTCACCTCACAAACCTTTTCTGCTTCCTTGCTCTGCTCCTGCCAGCCCACGGATGCTCCGGCCTTGAGCTGGAGGACTCATACCAGCTTTCACCAGACGATGTCATGCTAATGCCGCAGATGCTCTGCTGCTGGGCGCTTACCTCCCAGCCACAAACACTGCAGTGGAAGATGCCTTTCCTCCTGCTGCATTAATGCTTTGTCAAGCTCTCCTTTTTGTACCAACCACGCGGTACAGAAGGGACCATTAAGGCTTTAAAATTTAATGAGCTCTAGTAAAATCTCTCCCTGTGACACACAGCCTAAGCAAAGGCTGTGCTGCAGGAAGGTCATAATTGTGCACGCCTTTGTATCTTTCCATCTTCTCTAACCATATTTTCTCAATCACTTAAATAGCATTTCTGCAGCTTTATATTGGTGAGTTATTGCAGATTAACTCCATAAAGGTAGGTAGGTAACTAGTTTCCACTTTGAGCCTAACTCTTCACACAGGGACATCTGCCCCACCTAACTGCAGTGTTTACACTTCTGACATGCTGATATATGGAACCTGCCTAAATCTTGGCTTGGCTGAAATGATCATGCCTGAATCCTACTTGATGACTTCCCAGCCCATGGAAACAATCAGGAAGTCCATCCTGTCTCCTGATTTGACTAAGAGTTCATCCTCTGAATTTACAGGGCACAAGAAGCTCTGTAAATGGCTATATCCTATAAGCTTTCCTAGCGTGCCAGTAATCTGCACTGAAAACAGATGCCATTGGTTTAAGCCCTCTCCCAGGCTGTTGGAAATGACTGACTGAATGTCAGTTTCCTATGGTTTATACAGAAGCTCCCACATCCTGAAAAAGTGCTGAGCGTCCAACTGACAGATCCTCTGGGGTTTGGTCTCAAAGTCTCCTACTGAAGCTGTTCCATATTGTATAAATAATTAAACATTCACTGGACCAAGAGAAGAAGTAGAAGATGGACTCTCCAGCCCTAAAGTCAGGACACTCATGTGTGTGATGTGGGAAAATCACGTTATAGGTTTCTGTGCCAGTGAACAGCTAACTAGCAGAACAAACTGGACCAGCTCCAACAGAAGAGGCTGAGACCCCCCTTCTCAAAGACCATCCAGGGCCTGCTCATTTGGGCATTTCCTTGAAATAGAGGAGAAAGGAAAGAGCCACCTGCAAACTCTGCGAGCGTCTTAATTGCTGATATAAGAGCAGAGATGTCTTTGTGGGAACAACCTGAGCTACTTCACAGAAAATCTGAAACATGTGCTGGCTCAGAAGGGTCCATCCAGGCCCATGTCTGTCTTCAGCCGTGGCTGAAGGCAGGTGCTGGTGAAAGAGCAAAGCCATGGGGTAAGTCCTTCATGATACCTCCCCAGGACACACACTGGGCCACCAGAAGTGATGTCTTTCCCAAGTGCATGTAAACACAAGGTCACATCTTCTAGGTTTCCCATGGGTTATTCTTGTGCCTTAGCTCATTTCTTATGACCTTAAGCCCCTCATTTTAATTATACCCTATGGCAGAGGGACACCCAAATCTGAACTGGGAGATCCCTGCAGTGGCTATGTGCCTCTGAGCTGTACTGGTTTATTATTGTGCAGCACCAAGCACCGTGCATGCCTGAAGGCCACAGGCACCACCAGAGCACCCACTGAGTGCTGGTTTTGTGGTTTGCCACCATAAGTGACACCAGCCTCTATTATTTTTCACCTGAAGCTTTTCTTTAATGACCTGGTTGTGCAAGAGCATCTGGGATGATTTTATTTAGTATCAGATTAGGTTTGCTTATTTTGCAAAAGGAAAGGGGAGAAAAAAAAGTGCATATTTTTGAGAAAAGCCTCTGAATATTTAATAGTTAACTACCATGCATCATCAGCGGCTCTCTCAATTCCCTATTTTGTTAGACCAATTTTAAATTGGAGTAAGGTGTGGAAAGAGAGTTAGTATCTTTTATAAGCCCCTCTGGTATATCTGGATAGAAAGACAAATGGCCAGGCCTTGACTGGTCTGAAACAGAAAACTCCAGGCTAAGTTTAGGAGCTTCTATTTCAGACCTGAAAAATAGTGGGAGTATCTGAACTTGTCCAGGTCAGTATTGAGCTAATGAAGAATATTCCTCAGCAGACCTTTCCTGAAGGATATCCTTACATCACCTCAGTTGGTAGTGAGACTCAGCTGAAGCGAATGGAGCTGCACAGGTGTTAAAACTCACTGGTACACAGAAGACCAAGGCTGTCATATAGCCTCCTTGTTAGGAAGGTTTTTAAGCATCTATAAATGTGCTTGCAGTTCTCCTGATTTCAAGTCAAGCTCCATGCTTAACACATTAAAAGGTGGAATGACTTAGCTTTGGAAGCCCTGGAGACTTCAGGGAGAAGTCGTTTGACCTCCTTGTGTCTCAATCCATCCAGAACATGAGAGTGAAATATAAACAGCACCTCATTAAAAAAGAAATAGATAGTGTGACTGACCTGAGCTTGCCTTGGTAAATAAATTACAAAGCCATAAAACTGCTTGAGGAGCTGATTTGTCCCTTTGAAACAACACCCACTTTAGACACTCTCTAAACACATCATGGTGGGGGTAGCACAGAGTAATTGCAAAGGAGCTGCTATTATTATCTACCTATCAAGCCCCCATACATTCTGTCTGGGATCATGTCTGAGCTAAGGAGAAAGTACGAACCAGTGATGAGAGGTCCCAATGAACACCAAAAGAGAATGACTTAACCCATGAGCTTTCCCAGCTGTTCTTGCCACACAAAAGTATCCCAAGCCCATAAATTTATGCCTGTGTTCTACATACCCAAAGGGCTCACTTTGATAGTTCAGCTACCCTGGGCATTTAGATGCTGATGCTCTCAGTGCTGCTTGCTGAGGTGCCCTGTATTTCCTTGGTAAATATCAGTGTTCGTGAGGCTGCATGAAAAAGCAACAAAACAGTCAAAGACTGCTGGCAGACATGCTGGAGGAGTGATATGGGATCTCAAAGGTTAAAATGAGCAGCCAACCAAGCAAATCTGGGGCTGATATGAGACAATTTAAGCACTGGTGAGGCCGCACCTTAAATCCTTCAGTTCTGGGCCCCCCACTACAATACATTGAGGTGCTGGAGTGAGTCCAGAAAAGGGCAACAAAGCTGGTGAAGGGTCTGGAGATCAAGTCTGATGAGAAATGTCTGAGGTAAGTGGGGCTGTTTATTCTGGAGAAGAGAAGACTCAGGGGGAACTTTATTGCTCTCTACAACTGCCTGAAAGGAGGTTGTAGTGAGGTGGGGGTAGGTCTCTTGTCCCAAGTAACAAGCGATGGGACAAGAGGTGACGGCCTCAAGATGTGCCAGGGGAGGTTTAGGTTGGATATTAGGAAAAATGTCTTCACAGAGAGGGTGATCAGGCATTGGGGTAATGGTTGTACTTGATGACCTTAAAGGTCTTTTCCAACCTAGTTGATTCTATGATTCTGTGATTCTGTGAGGTGACAGAGCTGGTCTGAAGGAAAGTCAGTGCCTCTATTTTGGCACCAAATCTGAATGCAGATTGGAAAAGTCCATGGCTGCAATAGCAAAATATGTCTCTAGAGATGCATTTGTAGGGTGTTCACTATGGATGGTAAATGGTACTAGTGCAACAGGACTCAAAGTGGGGAAAGACTTCATATATCGCACATCCAGATGAAGCACGATCCCCTACTACCACACTGCTTCAGAGGTAAACCAAATGCACAGCATCCCATCAAACATAGTAAACCTTCAGCACCTTCCCCAGTGCTGCATGGATTACCTGCCCATGACCTGAAACTCTCTTCCTGCCCATTCTATCACCCCATGATAGCCATTGTTGTTTTGAACACAACCTGCTATGGGTCACATGAGCAGGTTATTGTGGCCTAGAATTTTAGGCTGTCCCTGGGCTGTGTCCCATAGACAGGTAGGATGGCAATAGGAAGTTTCCTCCTGTGTGTAAATATGACTTCCCAGAAAGTCATGTTCCTATCAAAGAGAAGGTGTAAACTTGCTTTTCAGTAATCACAGAATCAGTGCTTAACTAACACGGTGAAGAAAGATATAGTTTCTTGGCATGGTCTTTCTACACTAGCTTTAAATTCTTGTGTAATTAAAAAGAAGCAAAGAAAAAAACCCAGACCACAACAAGAACCAATTCTTTATTGTTCCCCTGTGCTTAATGAAGTCCTAAAGACTAGAGAACTGTACAGACAAGACTCGAGCATGGCAGACCAGAGCTTATGGGCTGTATCCGGTTTGTTGCTGGCACTGCTCACAGCCAACTGCTGTAGCATGTGACCACAAGAGATCTGTAAGTGATTCAGGTCACTTATTATCCAGGACTGCAAGGCTTTGCTACAGTGAGTGGAAAAGAACAACAGGTGGCACCTACATCAGGTACCCAAGTGCCCTTTGTCTCGAGCAGGAGGTGTGATTTTGTGTGTCTTGTCAGGTGCTCTGCCTTCTGCTTAACTGTGGGAAAAGCTCCATTGCCACCAGACATAGGATGAGGATGGAGTCTTGTCTTTTTTTTTTATTGTGCCTCTGAATGAGATGAGTTTGAGATGCATTTGAAAAGCAGCTAAGTGGTAATCTCTGGTAGGCAGGATTGTTTGAAGAGTATCATGTTCATTATTTAATTTTGTTATTTGACATTGCATGATGTTCATCCTGAGGTGGACATTAAAAGAAGTGCAGCAAAAGCACAGCATTCCAGATAAAGAAGGTGAGTTATATTTACGTTATACAAATATTCTGTTACATGCATCCAAAAAGCTGTTTTTCAGGATGAGCTAAAGCTTTTGCTGGCCTCCTGTAATGGCAACTTATCTCAGGCCAGACCCTGTGGGCTCACTCTCAGCAGGGTTTCTTGATGCTATCAGTAGTGGCAACATACCTGCAAAGGTTTTAGAGATACAAACCTCCTTGGCTAGGCCACCCTAGGAACCCTTAGAGTTACCCAGGCAGACACTATCTTCCAGCTAGGTCTTTTGAGCAATATGGGTGACTCTACGGACAGATTTCCTCAGGATTATGCATGCTGAGCTGTATGTAATTAATGGGACAACCTGGAGAGTAAGAGGTTATTCACTGTAAGGACTCAGGACTGGGCGTGACTTGGAAATACTGCATACAGTTAGGATCTGCACACTCCAGTGAGATAGTTAATGTAGTTAATGCAGTTAAAATCAATGGGCTGTGCTAATTTACCTCAGCTGAAGACCCGGGTGTCTGCATTTCACATGGCTTTTCAGTACTTCCTTTAAACTCTATTAATTCTAATGTTTAATTGCAAACAAACTGACTGATGGATCAGTTAAAGAAAAATCAACTGTAAAGGGTCAAGGTTTAACCTTTCCTGTCTCTATTACTCCTCCCCCCCCCCGACCCCAGACCTCTCAGACCAGTTATTTGCATATAATCTAATTTGAGTTGTTCATCACATAGGTAAGCTTTCTTTGTCTTTTAATGAGAGATGTGACTTCAGGGCACTATTAAATTCTAATTAAAAATCAGTCAGAAGCACCCTTCTCTTCATGTTTGTGCCTGCAGCAACACTTCCACTGTGGTATCAAAAGCTCAGTTCATTACTTCTTAATTAATTTTGCCTTGAGAAGCTCTAAGTTCTCAGAGAACCAGTTGGATTTTCAGAGTGTTGTCTACATAATACTGGCTTGTATGCAACAGGCACAGCCAAATGACATCCAGATCAGGAATTCTTACCCATGTAATCCAATTTCATACAATGGCTGCAGCCTGCCAGCTTTGGGGAATCTGAAAGACCCTTGAAGATCACAACACAGAGGACATCCTGCCTGGAGCTACTGATCTGGTAGGGATTTTCCCATCTCCCTATTCCCAGTGTGCATATTTTGCAGTTGAAAAGATTGGTGTATAGACTGTTTGGGTTGGGTTTTTTTGGTGAGGAAGATCATGATGAATAAGAAACTAAACTTGCTCCTGAACCCATGGAAATCTTGTTTGGGAGTCCTTGAGTTGGCCAAGATGCTTTTGCTCCACCAGGCTATTGAAGATGTGCACATTTGTTTTCAAGATAAGAATCCTGCAATCATGATCTTCCACTGCAAATGATTCATTTCCCCTCTTGGCCCAGCTGCATGTGCACGTGGCTGAAGGTGGTGAGCCTGAAGCTGACCAGTGCCCTGGAACAAAGAAAGGAAAAGAAGGGGAAGGGGTGGAGGAGAATAATCTACCCAGTCTCCCGGGGTGCCTTTTTCACTAGGGCACTTTCACCTGAACAGTTTTATGATGAGCAGAGGCATAAAAGGGCTCAGGGTGGCTTGAACATCAGAGCACTCCCCACATTCTGTAAGACAGGTTTGACAGAAGAATGGGAACCAAACTTGCAAATGTCCCTCTGAGCTGGGCTGAGAGGCACATCTGTAGCTGCTGTCTAAGCCTTGAGAGACCTGGATTGTATGAACTTTCTTTGGAAACCTTTGTATTAAGCCTTATTTTCACAAGCAGACCCTGTAACTATCAAAGGCAATAGTTCAAATCTACCTTTATGTGTATCCAAGTCTTCTTGCTGCAAGGCACAGAGTTAGATGGGTGTGACTGAGGGAGCTGTGGATGAAAAACAGTAGAAATAGGGAATGGGGAAGGCTTAAAATGAGGTTTTGAGGCAATGTCAGCTTTCAGATTTCCTTTCAGAGAAAGTGCACAGAGAAAAGGGAAAAAATAAACATAGAAAAGAAAGAAACCTTGGTGACTAGTTGGGGGCAAGGCATTTTGGACCCTGGGGAAATTCCTCCCTTTTCCCCAGGGTATGCTGTCCTTTTCTTCAGCAACACTTTAGATAAAGCTTGCCTCTCCTTTTCTCAGATGCTGATTTGGGGGCAGAACAGCAGCTGGATATTTTGCTCCTTCTCCTCTCTGCTGGGAATGGTGAAGGAGACGAGCAAGAAAACAGACCAGGCATATTAAGGGGACCAGGTATGAATTATCCACTCATCTTTCTCTTCTCGGAGTCTGTTCCCACTGGAGCCAGAAGAAGCAGATCTCAGGGCTGAGGTCCTGAGCCTCATGCTTGCTCCTTTTTTGTTCCTAGAGCTTTAGCGATGGATGGATGGATGCATGGGTAGCTCCATAAGGCTCAGTTGGTCACATTTATGTGTCATGGAGGCCAGGAAAAGTTGAAATTTCAGTCTGTGGTTTGGTCCATAATTTCTGGGATTTGATGCTGCTGCTATGTTCCAGCATCAGCACTGAGCGCTAAGTGGCTACCAGTTGAGATGTCTGCTTGCTGTGCTCAGCAGAGTCAAAATCTCAACCTTCTTGATGATAAGTCAATGTGTACTCTTCAGTTGTTACCAGCGCTATGTTGTGCCATCATTGTCATGTTAATCCTAGAAAGAAGAAGCTGGAATCCTCCCCCTTTTTAATTTTTGAGGTTCAATGATTTTACCAACATTCTATTATTGAAAGGCAGCAGACCTGATTATGAAGACTTGGTTGTCTTCATTCTGATGTCAAGGACCACAGAGGCTGTGAAGCTTAGATAGAAGATGAGGGGGAAGAAGGGTTGTGTTCTTACCCGAGGTGTAGGAACAAAGCTGGCCTGGCTTTCTGTGGAGGAAAAAAACAAAGTACAAGACTGTGCCAAGGCCATAGTGGAATAAAGATGGCAGATTAGGGGGGAAATGGGGAAGCCCTTGCCCACTCCATGTGGCAGGATAGGATGATTTTTCCTGATATGCTCTAGGATCTCTACAAGTAATAAGATTATAAGGGGGTGCACAGAAAGGGCTGAGGCAGAGTGTGAAGAGCCCATGGGCTGTGTAGCAAAAGAATTTGAGTAGGCAGCATAGGAGGGGAATCTGCCTTATTCTTGGTATGCATGCATAGGCTGACTTACTGCTTCCATGCCTTCCCAGACTATTTCCCCTCTGCACTGCGTGCTCATGTAAGGGGAAATACACTATGCTCAGGGAACCTCAGAAGATGATAGCCAAAATTTTGGGTGGGAAGGTGAGCAAGGCTGCAAGCTAGTTTTAGCAGGAATCCCCTATATATTTGAACCTCCCCCCTTTTCTTTTTCTGCCAATAACTCCTGGCAACAGGGCTCTGGCTGCAGTCTGTGCAAGACCTCCTGGCAGGGAAAGCAAGTCACTTGTGAAAGACTTCCTAAGGGAAATGCTTACATTGACTGAGGTTTAGCACACTGGAAAATGTACAAAAAAAAGAAAAATTCTTGTGTAGGACAGAGGATGGCCTGGATAAGATAAAAGATCTTGTCAGGTTCTCAGAGCCTTTCTGTTTACTTACACTATATTGCATCAAGCAAGGGTATATTGGCATCTTTTCAGCCCATACCTCCTCACTTGCATCTGGGCAGAAACCCTTCAAAGAGGCTGAGCTCAGCTGCAGAGCTAAAAGCATACGTGAACCTCCTCCCTCACCTCCTGCTTCCCTTCCATTCCCCCTCCTTCTCCTCTCACCTCCCTGCCACTCTTCCACCAGCTGGCATCAGACAGAGCATGACCCTTAGAGTACGTGCCTCTGACCATCCTGCCTCCGAGTTGTTTCAGTGCTGAGCACTCAGTGCCCTGGGATTACTGGGAGTAAGTTTCCAAGGAATTCATTTGTCATTGCTTGTGAAATAAATGGAGTCTGATAAGAATCTGCATTCTGCTTCCATAAAAACCTATAGATGCTGTATCTGGTGTCTAAGTAGTTTCTCACAAGAACATACAAGTCACTCATTCTTTTCCATAAAAGCCGGAAAAGACTGCCTGGATCAGCTGTTGTGGTTAATGGTTGGGAGGGAGGCCTCTGCACTTTCATTATCAGCAATCACCATGAAGTGCTGGACAGGGAGGGCTCAGCAGCACAGCAGGAAAAGGGTTTCATATCTGGAAATAATCTTGCAGAAGTCTCTCCTAGGGCTGAAATTCTTGGCAGGAGCCTTTCATCCAAATCCCCTGAGACAGCAAGGCAGTGGGCTCTCGTCCTTTGGTAAAGCCTGGCAAGTTTTACATGGTTTTGAAAAGTAAAGGTTTTTTGTGTTTTTTTATTTTTGTTTGGTTGGTTTGTTTGGTTTTTAACTACATATAACAGGAAGCATAGAAAGAATACATCTAGTCCCTTTTTATGGTGAACATAAACCAACATATTCCACAAGTGGCATCCTCAATATTCATCATAGGAACAGGTTTAGCTTATATCTCCAGAACACTTGAAGACCAGATCTTTAGAAGCCTAACTGCTGCTGAAATCAGTGTGAATTAACTACTTAAGTATCTTTTCAAATCAAGACTGTACTGCCTTGCATGCATTAATACATGTATCCTCATGAAATCTCTATGAAGCAGGACTGTATTTCAAGGGTTGGGGTGCAGGGGCAGCATAACATGTGGTGACACTTTCTGAAGAGCCTGCAGTAAATCACAGCGGTTTGAAAACCCCACCCCTGCAATTTGTCCAAACTCTGGGAGGGACTCTGGGGGAAGATTCACATCTCCAGCCTCCAAACCTGGAATTCACAGGGCCAAGCAGGCACCAGCTAGAGCTCCTTAGCTCCAGTAGTCTTTTATTTTTTCTATTATTACATATACTTTTTCTATTATAGAAATATCAGGCATCAGGGAGGGTGGGGAAGACTTTTGTGCTTCAAATAGGTCTTTACAAAAGGGCTAAGAAAAATCCCACAGAACACCCAAGATAACATTGTTGTCTGTAATATTAATAATGCACCCAAAATGGATAACATTCTTGTTGTAAAACTCTCAGGTTGCTGTTTTGTTTGCTACTTATTAAAAGTCAATAAACAAAACTGTTTGGGTTAATTTTGTCATGTGTACTGTGAGTTGCTAAGTAACATGGCTCCACTCTGCCTGAAGTCTGTGCAGTGAGACAACTGAGAGAGGCATTAAAGTGTTATAAAATAAATGGGATGGATCACATTAGAGTACCAGACCCTGGCTCAGCATTTGGAGTGTGGATTTTATTTTCCCTTTCTTTGTTTTATGCGTAGAAAACCCAAAGATACAGATACAGATTCCACCTGACATACAAAGGGCAAAGAGCAGGTTACGCTTTTGGCTGGTGAAAGCTGTGCAGATCTCACTGGGAGATGATGCCCACAGATCTCTACCTCTTACATGGGCTGGGGATGATGTGCAGCAGGAGGGCAGACACCAAAGGGCCAAGGAGGACAGTGAGAAAATTGCCTTGGTTGTCACAAGCTCTGGGTGGTTTATGGACAAGATTTTGGATCAGCAACAGAAGGAGGGCTTGACGTCTCTGGAAAGTCCTGTATGGTGGCTTATCACAGCAAAGGTGGCACAATACATGCTGTGTATGTCTGTGGTGTCAGAGGGGCTACAGTCCTGCTAGATTTCAAAGAAAAGTTCCTCTGGGGTGGCTTTTAGTTCCTATCAGGGCCAGGCAGGTCAGGTTGGACAGCTGCTGGAGCAGGGCTGGGAGAAGGGAGAAGCTGGATTAAATAGTGGTGATGAGAGATGCTCAGAGCAGAAACCTGTCTGTCTTTGAGGGATGGGGTAATGCAGTGATTTTGCTGCAGCTTTCAGACAAATGGGCTTTTCTTTAAAATGGTGACTATCACTGTCTTATGAATGCAAATTGAGAATTATTTTCTGCAGACAAGTACAAAAAGAGGTACCATGTGTAAGTTCTAATTTCATACTCAAAGCAACCAGCAGAGAGAAAGACACTGTTTTAACAGCAGTAGAGATGGAGCATGTTTATGGGCTGGGAATTACCAGGGGACTCTTAAAGGTTTTATCAGACATCTTTTGTTTAGTTTGCAGGCATTGTTCAGCTTTCGAAGAAATCCTATTTTGGAAATGAGAATTTCAGTCTTTCAAAGGGGTATTAGCAGTGTAGCTTGTCACTGTCTCAGTCTTTTCCTAGGACAGGTTGGTCTCAAGAAAAAGGTATTTGGTTTGGGCTGAGAATCCCAAAGGAAGAATCACATACATGTTGCTTAGGGCTATTTCTGTTCCAGGACTGGAGATGCAGTCTGAATAATGCAAATCATACTAGGAAAGTCTTATATTGCTCCATATGTATGGTGAGACACAAGCTTTTAGGATATGTCACAGCTTTCAGAATTAATATTTTCTTGCACAGACTAGTGTTTTCAGGATACAGTTTTCCAAATGTGAAGTTTCATCTTGAATTCTGCAAATCAAGCAGGGATCAGGGGGAGGAGAGTGAAATGAAACCCAGAAATACCAGCCAGTCAAGGCAGATGCTGGAGGAATATGAGCAGTGCAAGTTTCAGACTTTGAGGTCTTCCCAGATTTTTCAGGGCTAAACTACTACAAATGACCTCTTCCAGAACATACCTAAAGCTATTTCCTTTCAGTAGCCAGCCAGACATCCTCCAAGAGCATGCAGACAAGAGGAGAGCTCCTAGTACCGTTTGGGGTTGTGGATAAAAGCACCAGGTTGGCACTTCCCAAGATCCTACCAATAATGCTTTAAATGATACATGGAGTTCATTTATGGCTTCTGCAAGCAGTGGTTGGGCAGGATGCATTTCATACAGCTTATGTGTAAACCACTTATAGATCATGCATATGCAGTCTATTTTATTTCGCCTGCAGTGCCTGATATAGTACTGTCTGACAATGAATCATACAGATCCAAACAGTTCAGCATGCTGCAGATGTAAACATGTAAGTTCCATTGTCCCCAGTCCAAGGAGCTGGTGTAACATCAAGTTAAAATAGCAGGTCTGCTACTAACAAAGCTGGCAGAGTCTGTATTCAGCACAGCTGCTTGACAAAACACATCCGTGCGGCATAGGTTCTCATCTGCTGACACAGGCAGCTAAACCCAGCCATGCTGGAGCTGTGAACACACTTCTCAGTCTCACTGGAGACCCTGTAGAAATAGTGAGATGATTAAGACAAGATAGAACAATACAACTAATACAACAATACAACTTAGCAAATCTGGTACTGATGCCGCTTCTTAGAAATGCTGTTGTGTGCATTTGTGCTGGTGGAATCCAGGCTAAATCACTGGCACTATATCAGCTGGTCTCCTTATCTGTATGAAATTTGCTATGCCACATGGATGCCTACTCCAGGGAATATGTAGACACCTTCAACTCTCAGAGGGAAGAGAGATGGGAGACACCTATTTTGAACAGGAGTGTCTTGGGAAAGTAGAAACCACAGCAGGTTGAGACAGTGGGGTGTCAGGGCATGGACAACAGTCCTGCCAACTGCCAGCAGGAGGAGGAAGTGTGAGTGACAAAGTGCAGAGCAGCCAAAGGGTTATTTGAATGCTGTTTAGTCAGCCAAAGGTGTCAGGTGGATTATAGATACTTGTGATTGCACACTGTGTGAGTATTTTAAAATTAATTATATTCTGACTTGGAAGGGAAGATTTGGTGCCATGAGTCTGCAAGGCTGAAATCCCCCAGACAGACCATAGCTATGCAACTGATGAGTATTTGCTGGACCAGCCAGCAAGGAACCAGAAAAAAAGCATCAGTGAGAACTGAGGCCCAGATTCATTTCACCTGGATGTAAGGACTTCACTAGGTGTCCAGGCACTGTGGCTTCCTCCAGAGAGAGGTATTGGGAGACACCTAATCCCCATCTGAATGGTCCTTTGATGATGTCTGTCTCCTTCTGGGTTGCCTTTTAGTGCTTGGCATTGCAGGGAATGAATCCAGGACTGAGCAGAACATGAGACTGCACATGGAAGGTTCCTCTCTTCCTTTCAGAACACAATCTTTCCCCAGGCAGTTGTCTTCTGCCCATCTTGATTTTCACTATACCCTAACCTTTCTTTTTGCTGGAACTCCTTGACAACCAATCTCCCTCCCAAAATGAACACCCAGGAATGCTAACAGAAAGCTTCTGAAATTCTGACATTTCAAAACCAGTTTTTGCTTCTGCAGCCATTGCAGAGAGAGTCAGTAGCTGCTGTGTCCCTCTGATTATTCTCTTCCCAACAAAGATAATCAATCTGCTGGCACTGCTGGTCTGCTTGCCCACCCTGTCCTCATCTTTGTTTCTCACTGCAGATGATCTCACCCATCTGGTGCAGATAGATCAATAGGCACAAGCCCATTTAAATTAGGACTGGAAGATGTGACATGTAGGCCTCTCATGGGTCCTTGTGAGACCAACTGAATTTCAATTCACTGAGAGGCAGGTTTCTTTCTGAGCAAGAGAGAATTGAATGGGGCTGTGCTCTGCTACATGACACTGAGGTTGATATGGCAACAAAGGTTCTAAAATGATGAAACGCAAATTATATTCTCCTGCTATATAAATAGCTGTGTCAAGTTGTTATGGAAACTGTCAAGTAAACTAGGTTAAGAAGGGCTACTTTTTTTGCTCTCTTTTGCCAGGGCTTTCTGACACAATTTGTACCAGCATAGTAAAAGAAAGAGGATCTACAAAAAAACTGGGTGATGCATTGATCAGAAAGTCTACAAATGAGGTGGGACGGCATTACAGACTGTGTTCTCTTGAGAGGTTGGGACTTTGAAGTGCTGTACTTTCTCTGTTCCCACAATATACTAGTTGGAAGCCATGACCTGGTCTCACCAGAATCTGCTCCAGGAAACCTGGGGCCTGGAGCTCTCTGAAGACACTGTTCTGTGGGTAGATTTTTATTTCTGAAGGCCCGGAGCAAACATTTAGGTGGGTGAACAGCAGATGGAACTGCAGTCACAGCTGTGCATACAGTAAAGCGCTTTTGGGGCATGCAGTGGAAGAAGCTTCCATCAAGATTAAAAATGTAGTTCAGTGGATTTTGAAACCAATGTACCAGCTGTGAACTGGAGGGGCACCATGTACCCTTTGATGGGAATATAAGAAAGGTGAAAATCAAAGCAAAAATGTTGAATTACACTTTGGGCACCAATCTTTTGTCTTAAAGATATTCCAAGAGTAGATAGATCCAAACCATCCAAACCCTTCCTGAAGGATCCTTCTATTCTTCAGGTGAGACGTTGCTTTGACATCTTGTTTTCAACCCCAGTCCCTTTTGTCAGCTGCACAGAGGCATCATTTAAATTAAACTTTCCTTGTGAGATGCCCACTGTGTTGTATTGTCAAATGGGTAATTTTGAGATAATGCACTTGTTTTTCGTTCATTTTAGGCCCTTAGGAATTTTCCAGTAATGAAATGCAACTTAATCTCTTTGAAAGACACCAGGCAGGTAAATTAACCACTCACCCTATTAAAGCTGTCCTGCTATTGTCACCGCATCTGTCCAAGAACATAATTCAAGCAATATAACAGTTTATGGTATTCATAGCCTTCTTATCTTTGTTTCCACTGATACAGTTATCTGGCACCTATCCCTCTCAACACAATCAAGATTAGAGTCAGAGGGAATGAGGCTGTTGAAAGGTTTTCCTTTCATATTCCCAAAGACATGATAGCAAAGAGAATTTTGAAAGGGTATGACTGTGTTGATGTACAGTGGGTATTCAATCCCTATAAAAGCTATCTGTTATACATTTGATTCACCTTGCTAGAGTTTAGCAGTTAGCATGCAGAGTTATGCCACAAGGGGTTAGTGGAATGTACTTTGTTCCTGTGTATAAATAACTAGCTTTTATTAACGTGCATTCAAAACTATGCAGAAGTGCACAGGATGTTAAGCCTGAGAAATCATTTTCCTCTGGAACTGTGCAAAAAAGAAATAAAAATAAAAAAAAAAATCACATCCAGAGGAAAGAAAGTAAAACAGAGAACAGGCTTGGTGCCAGCATTACGGAAAGGACAAGAAAAGCTCTCCTTTCTCTCTGGGGGCAAATTTTTGTCTTTATCCTTTCAGTGAAGAAAAATTGACATTTGTTTGGCAAAAAAATAACATACAAACACAGTGGGGAAAAGCTGCAACTCAGGGGTCCAATGGTAAAACCCGTGCCCTGCAAATCATTTTCAAAAGCTGGATAGGTGGCCCCATCGTCATGCTGGGATGGAGCTCCCTTGGAGAAGGACCTGACACAGCTCCAGGCCAGGACAGTACTGCATGGTGGCTCAGTGGATGGAGAGAACTCCTGCCGGCTCCTTGGTGCTTGCTTGTGAAGCAACAGGTATTGTTCATGTCACACTTTGTTACAGTGTGGCAGGCAGGGGAATCCACAGTCAGGGGCAAGGAAGACACTCATGTGGTCCTGATGAGGGGTGCAAGCATAGTGGTTGGTCCTTCTGCACACCAGGTGTCCTTCTGTCTTGGCCATTTCAATTGTAAACCTCTCAGATAGAATAATAGAATGATAGAATGGTTTGGTTTGGAAAAGACCTTAAAGATCATCCAGTTCCAACCCCCTGCCATGGGCAGGAACACCTTCCACTAGACCAGGTTGCTCAAAGCCCTGTCCAA
>JAOSLQ010042035.1:0-12826 GCA_025629905.1 Lorius lory
GCCCAGCACTGTGCCAGGGAGGGTGCTGGGGGAGGAGGAATAGGGGCTGAGAAACAGGGGTACGGAGGGAGCTGTGGAGGTATCCTTGTGTCCCTGAAAGCACCCAGGTCCTGATGTGCTTTGTCTCCATGCCTGCAGGCAGCAGTGCCACCTAAGGGCAGCCGAACAAGCAGCCTCTTGTGGAGCTTTGCGCCCTCAAGCTGGAACAGGACTTGACTCTTCGGCTTCTATTGATGCAAGCCTATTGGTCTTGACTTCATCTTTAAGCACTGGTATGGATTGTACTTGGATATCAGCTCACTCGGAGGCCAATCTGTCCCGTAACAGACAGTACAACACTCTACAGCAGGCAATGAGCAAGATTACAGTTGAGTTGAGCTTGATCCATGGGTGAATGGGGCAGGTCTGGTTGAGTTATCCCTATGTATCCCACCTTCCGATGTGTCATCCACCTACTCAATGGTCCCTTGCACCATTTGGGACTTGGAGGTGGCCTGCAGTGGGACAACAATGTGGAGTCCTTGAGCCTTGAGCCCTTTCCTCTCACCCAGCATCCTACCATACATATAGATGTAGCCTTTTCCTTGGTGTTCTCATCAATGCTTTCTGCACTCAGCATCATGAAGCTCATTCTTTTAAAACATCATATGTCGCATCTAGTCCCACTGGTTGCACATCTCAAGGGCATTTGGATCCATCCCACCCATCCATCTCTACCATGTTCTGAGTTTTCCTAACAAGAGAAAGAGCTATGGCTGTAGATTCACTCTGGGAGGACAAATGTAGATGTCACCTCTCATCCCCAGGCTTGACCCAGGTGGGTTGATCCCAGCCTCACTGGAATGAATAGGGAAGAACCTGCAACCCCAGCTCACTTTGCACCAGGCTTACGGTTGAACTTTAGGTGCACGTGAACACCTTCTTGCCTGAATCCCAGTTCATCCCTTAGTGATCCTGTCCCTTTAAATTCATTCCAAACTTCCCTGACCCTGGTTTTCCTGCTCCACAAACACCAAGTTATTTTAAGATGTGACACTGTTCAGCTTTTATTTCAGTGTAAACAATACCGGAGATGGAGTGGTCTTGGCACAAAGGAGCAGCTTGAGAGCAGTTAAGTGCTTGCTGCCTTTCCCCCTACTTTTTTCCCTCTTTCCCATCGGACATAAGCTAGGTGAGGTGCTATTGAGTCTGGTGAAGAGCACAGAGCCACAGATAATCTGGGATTTACTTCCTAGAAGACAGAAACAGAGAGAGATCATTGCTGATCTCTACCAACCAGTCAGGGTCTCCTTGCTGTGATTCCCCAGGAACCAGCATCACTGAAAGTGAGACGTGCTGATGGTTATAAACTGTCCATTTTGGGAAGAAGATGGGTAAAGATGTCTAAAATGAGGCAAATCATTTGCACTCCAAAAGTGCTCCTTTCTTTCCCTTGGCTCTCCAGGGAGCCAGGACTGATGAGCTCAGGTGGACACATCGACTTTGTAGAGTCCTAAACCTCTGCTGAGGTGAATCCCACCCATCTGTTAAGACCTTTGAGATATCTGGATCTTTAAATGGTGTCATTTGTCATCATTTTGTTTAAAGCAGATGAGGATGAACCTCTCCTATCCTCTCATACCTTATTCTTCTTGCTGTACTCAGCTCTTCATCATATTGTGTTACCAGAAGCATTGCAGGACCAGAGCCAACACTGCACTGCTGTGATAGTTGCTGTCCTTAATAATGTCCTTAATGGGGGTTGGAACTAGATGATCTTAAGGTCCTTTCCAACCCAAACTGTTGTATGATTCTATACCATGAGCAGATTTCTAGCCCATCTGAGTGCCAAGAAAAGGATTGAAGCAAGGATGTAGAGGGTTTTAGGCTAAAGAAAAGGTCTTAAGGTATCTACACAATTAGAAAACCAAGCTTCTGGCTTTAGGGGGTCTGATGCAATTGAATATCTAAAGTTTGCAATGCTGGATCAACACTGGATTTGGAAATTCAGGAATTATTAGGAGTTCTTTATTTAGAGGTTTTATTGTGGCTGTGGACACTTTGTAGAAGTGGAACTTGTGTTTGCAAACCCATAATTCTGCTATCCCATACAGACCCCTGAGAGATATGCACTAGCTGAGCCCCCTTTAGCCCAGTATTGATGGGAACACACAGAGGATGCAGTCGTTTGTGGGAGCACCAGGTTTCCAGACAAAGAATGCTCTTGTGTGGCTGCAAATAATAAACCCATCAACCAGCAAGAGAGGAAATTTATGCTCAACTGTCAAAAAAGACCCACAGCCAAATCCTCCAGTTCTTGACTGTTTCCCAGCAGGAACCCAGCACAAGGGTATCCGACTGGAGATAAATATGGAACTAGAGCACTGGGGCCTTTAGGGAAAATCCTGCCCTTTCCTGGCCAAAGTCCCACTGAGTTTGCTGAGCTGGGGCTGGGATTTGAGCTGGGAGGGAAGGGAGAAATGTGAAGTTCAAGAGGTTTGGGGACTTTTTTAGAGCAAAAAAGCATTGCCCAGCTTTTGCAGCACAGGTTTCCCAGCAGAGGCTGGCAAGCTGCATTCATATGGCTCAGGGCTGTCTCCTAGGCCAGGTACCCAGAATCAGAAGCCCATTTAAAGTAATTCTTGGGTTTATAATTGGCTTTTATCACCATAAGCCTCTGTGCACATCAGGTCAGCCCCATTAGTTTAATGGGCACTGAGGAATTTGTAGGATGACTTACTGACCGTGGAAGAATGAACGCAGCAGATGGTATCAGCATCACATCAAAAAGCAAACCCATGCAAAGCCTTTGGAAACAAAAACAGCTGATGGGCTTGGAGCAAAGCGACTGGTGAAGCAAAACCAAGGGAAAGAAGGAGGTATTTTGGGTATCATCCAGCTGGGAGGAAACTCACACTCACATTCACCTGCATTTCTATTCCCAGAGGGGTGCTGCGAGTGTTTTAGCCCCCAGCTGTACCACATTGGGGTTAATGGAACTGTATCTTATGCCTGCAAAGCTGCTTGGGTATGGGGGCATGATGTGGGTCTCCAGGTAATGCCCAACATATAGGGGCTGGGCAATGTGATGGACACAGGACCCCAAAATGTGTGTGCAAGCAAGTTGGAGGATAAGGGAGGAAATCACACCTTTGCAGTGGATAATTTCAGGTAGTTTTTCATTGTGTGACTCTTTTTCCCCAGAAAAAAAAACAATGTGTTTCCCCTTTTTTTACCTCCATGTATTCCACATTGTTCCCTCCAAACCGTTGAGAGGGGCCATGGTTTGTACCCGCTGAGCACTGCTTTGCTGATAAAAGCCAGCACAGATTTAGACTCTCGTTTCCCAGACCCCAATACCTCGTTGTTTACTGCTTTGTGTTGCTTCATATTTACAATTAAACCCAAGCCTGAGTAAAGGGAAAGCTTTCTAAAGCCTTTAAAGCCTCTGAGTGAAGGCACCCAGAGCAGGAAGGAGCCGTGAAGCTGTCGATTGCTGTGAACTTTCCATGACACCACTCAGGGTTTGTTTCCAGACTGATCTTTATTTATGAATGCAGTAGCATTTATTACTGATTTTATCTGTAAAGATAACACTTCTTCCCTAGCTGGGTTCTATGCCTCAGTTATAATTACTGCCTGCTTCTCAAGCATACTTCTGCATTATTTAGTATGGTAGGATGTCAGAGCTGTAATGTTGGCAATTTATTACTTGAGCTGTGGGGTTACACCTGATCCGTGGATGCTCCATGGCATCCAATTGTTGGTCCATACTTAAAATCACTTTAAGCCACAGAGGATGAAGCAAATACTTATAGTTAAGCATGAGAAAACAAAACTAAACTAAACAAAACCTGAATCTCCGTTCTTGGAGGTCCTCAAAACCCAACTGGACACAGTCCTGAGCTGTTGTATCTGCCTCTGAGTAGGGGGTTGGACTAGAGCATCTCCAGAGGTCCTTTCCAACCCAAATATTCTATGATTCTGTGATTTTAATGAATTTATGCTGCAGGGAAATTCCAGGCTTCAGAGTATGGTTGGGAGCTGAGATACATCAGCAATCCAGCAGGTAAAACTGGGGTTGTTCCCTGTTAGCATCCAAAAGGTGAGAGGGCAGAGCAAAAGATGAGACATTGCCCCATCTGAGTCTGTATCACAACATATTGCCTGATACCCCTTGGCTCTGGGTAGGTCCAGACTCATGTTTTCTGACCCTTTTTGCTCTATGTGATGTCCCTCCTCATCCTCCAGCTGCTCCAATGTGGGTGGTGAAGCTCTGGCAGGTCTCTTGGGATTTGTCTCCTGATAGAGCAGACTTTGTCTTTCCTGTCTCGATCCCAGTTTCTTGACTCCTGTGGCCTTTCCTCATCCCCAAACTTCATCCCATGAGTCTAAGAAAAGGAGTCAGTGATTTTCACTTGAAACTCATTCATGTTTTTACAGTTTATTACAGGTTTTAGTTTTTATTACAGGTTTTATTACTCAGTTCTTACTGGGCATCCAGCATCCTTTCATACTTACTGGGTCATTGCCACATACCAAAGGCTGTGTCTGACTCGTCTGCACCTTTGCCTGATTGCCACCCTTTATATCTGCTTATTAAGATGGAAAATAACATTTCACCTCAAAGATTTCATCATGTGTTCTTTCAGCTCTGCATGACCAAATCCCATCCTGGCCAGTACAATGCTCCTTGCCAGCTTTTTGTACGATTGCCTTCCATCATTTTCCTGCCAAATATATAAACTCCCCATGTTGTTATATGCTATTGCTTTTGAAAGTAAGCTGGAGTCGAGTGATTCGTTACATTTGCTGTTTTCTTTTCATAACTGACAACAAATTCTCTTTTTGAAGTGTTGGGCAGGCTTCTGAGTACTTACTTCATCACTTGTAGAAGTGTGGTGAGCGGCTATCCCACTGCCTGTGGCTCCATCCTCACCTTTATCTCATAGCACATCACCTGCCCTGCCAAGCACCACCTTGTTTGACATTGCTAGTGTAAGCCATTCCCTCGAGCTTGCATATACTTTGCACAGGCTCAACCTTGATATAAAGCCTTTATGATGGTAATTGTTTTGGCTGGCTTGCCATAACGGTTCACATTGCTCTCAGATGAGTCATGATGAAGTCTCTCAAATACCCACTTGAAATCCATAAATTGTGTGATGAGTCTGTTTTGCTCCTCGATGGTTGCTTTGATGATAAGTGTTAGGGTCAAAACTTGGTCAGTACATGATCTTCCAGGTAAAAATACTGCCTTCCTCTCTTGGGGTTTGTCTCTTGGTAGAGCAGACTTTGTCTTTCCTGTCTTAATCCCAGTTGCTTGACTCCTGTGGCCTTTCCTCATCCCAAACTTCATCCCATGAGTCTAAGAAAAGGAGTCAACGATTTTCACTTGAAACTCATTCTTTTACAGCTTATTACAGGTTTTAAACACCATTGTATCTGTTCTTTGGCATCGAGAGAACTCCTTCTGAGGGCCTGAGATCCTGCTGGCTTCTCTGTAATGCTCCAGAAACTCACTTCCCCCCCTTCTGCTACCTTTAAGAACTCAGAGTACAGACTTGCAGATGCTTTGAATATCTTTGGCATGCAGCTGTAAGGACCACCCTGTCCTCTGCCTGACACAAATAGTTTTATGCAAATCAGTCCACGATGTCCTAGACAAACACTGCTTCTTGCAGTAAAAAACCCACTGACATATCTCAGCAATGAGAATACAAACTGCTGTCTGCTGTCTCCTGGTGCAGTTTGAAGGGAAAACCAGCTCACAAACCTGCGGGACACAGTGATTGGTTTTACAGATAAAGTGGCTTAAACCATTAAGACTGCCATGAGTGCAAGAATGCCCTCAGTTCTATTAGATAAGTTAAGATATCTGCTTCAATAATCTATAAATGACGAGGTGAGGCACAAATCAGTTTTCCCTGTGGGTGTGTTGCTGCATGAGTGATCCCTGTGACGTACTCAGCTGTCTCTGAAGCACTTGGATATGGAAAGCTGGAGCAGGCTGGCTTCTGGTCCGGTCTGGTCCTGGTAATTCCTGCATTCCTGTGGTTGCAGCCAAAGCCCATTATATCACTGCTTATTCCTCCCAGCATCTGCGGGGAGAAACAGATCCAATGCACTACGTATTTGTCACCAAACCACTTTTCATCCATGAGTGACGGACTCTGATAGTAATGAGAGGGGCACCAAGTATTGGATCTTATTCAGATCTGTTTCAGCAGCCAAATACACCAAGTCTGGACATTTAATTATGATCTAGGTAATTAAGATTAAAACAAAATAAATCCCATTCCTGTGAGGAAGGAAGAGTTCTCAGAAGCTGCACATATGGAGTCTGAACAAGCTGATGCTGGGGGAATGGTGCCCTTGCAGCGAGCAGAGCAGGTGATGAGCCCATCACAAACTCCACTTCAGAGGTGGTAAAAACTCGACATGTTCATCTTTCCCCTCACTGGAATTCATTTTCATGCACTTTCAGTGTCAATTTTCACTCACACCTTTTCAGTCTGAATTTGAATGAATTTCAGAGGAAATCAAGAGTTCCTCTCCGAATTGCGTTTTCACATCAAAAAAGCATGTGATGACAATCTTGGGTCAAAGAAGGGTAATCCACCCTCCAAAAACCCATCCACTCTGACAAGAATGAATCAAAACACTTTGACCTTCTTCCTTTTTTACTTTAAAATCACTTTTATCTTCTAAAGGTAATTTCTGGCTTCAAGCAGTCCTTTGGCAAGCTCCTATTCTGATTAAATGGCATTTCCCAGCTGGAGGATGTCAGAACATTTTCAACTGGCCCTAAGCCAAGCTCAAAGCACAGGAGATGCACTGGGCAAGAAGACGCTGGTTTTGGTCTGGGTGCTGGTACCATCTGTGGTGTGTGCACGGATGGGTGATAATGTAATCTGGCTCTTGTGGGGTTTGAGGGTGGGCTCACTGCACTTTGAGCAAGGAAGAGGAGGGTGAGGAGATGCTGAATAAGCCCATGGGATGGTTCCCAGCCCATCAGGACAGAGAGAGTTTGCCTCGGTCTTTGGATGCTAGAGGATGGTTTTGTCCTGAGTCAGGGAATGAGGAATGCCAGAATCCAGAAATATTACCCTAAAGGAAATTGTGATAAATATGCCTTGTCCGATTCTCTTGAGGACCAAGCTCTATATTACACTCCGTTGCCTCACTAAACCCGGCTCTGCTGCTGCTGCTGTGTGTGTTAAAAATAACCACAAAACCAGCCCATGCTTTAGTGCACAAGGTTCAAGCAGCAACATCCACACTGGCAGCTTGTCCTGCTGCTCAGCACAGAAATATCCAGTGGGAATAGATTTGTTTGTCCATGACAAGATATGATGGGGAGATGAAGGGTGTCCAGGTGGAAACGGTCACGCATGGAGTAAGAAACACAAGAGCATAATGTGGAACTGAACTGATGGCGACCAGTGGGATGTTAAACCCAGCAGGACTGAGGCTCCAACCAACCCTGCTTCTCCTTTAACCTCCTTCAGCTCTTGGGATGGTCTCAAGGGATACAAGCCATAGTCAATGGGGAATGTGGAGATGGGGCTAACTCTGACCTTGCAGGAGAAGCTGCCAGCCCCATGTTTCTGAGCATGAATACTATGCCATCATATTGCTGTGCTGCTTTCAACCCACGCCAGTCCTTGTCTTTGGCACAAGTCTTGCTCCTCGCTCCTTGCCAAACCAGTACAGATGTTTTAACACCCACCGGAGCCCAGATAATTACAACCAGAACCGAGAGACTGGTTGGGGCTGTTTTCATTGCCTGAACTCCAGCTTTTCTCAAGCAAGAAAACTCCCACTTTCTGACACTGCTTTCAAAGGCATTTCTGTGGGCCACGTTGCTAATACTCATTTTATTAGGGGTACGCCCAGAAGCCCCAACCAGGATGAGGATCGCACTGACTTAACGGTGACCGCAGAGTGAAACAAGTGCAGGAAAGATGAGTGGAACAGCTGGGAAAACCTTTTCATAGGGAAATTAGAGCTGGTTTCTACTCAGTGGCTTTCCAGCAATGGCATTGCAAAGCTCAGGTCATTTTCAAATGGGTATGGGGAGTGTTTTCAATGAGACAAAATCATGCAATCAACTGGTGGGCACTGGGCAATGGATGCTGCATGTCCTTCCCATCCTAGATCCTTACGGGAGGCAGTGCCCATCATATCAAGCTTGTGAGCAGAGCAGATGACATGAAGGAAAGAGCAGCATTTCCTGTTTTGATGGAGGAAAGCCAGCAGCAAATACTTTCTCCATAGTCTGTGCTTGTACAGCCCTAAAATACAGGAGTCTGGCCCAAGATCAACAGCTATGTTCCCTCAGGCCATCTGCGAATAGCCAGGTTTGAGTTTAACAGATGAGAACTGATTTAGCATGAATGAAACCAGATCTCATGTGCACCTCCCCTAACGCCACTTAGAAAGTATAGGTGGGGTGGAGGAGCAAGAAAGCCTCCTCAGGCTTCATATCTACATGAACCTCATGTCTCCTTACCCCTTTTCCATCAGGATGCTTTGCGGTCCTCCTGGACATGCAGCTTTAATTTGTCATAGAATCATAGAATGGTTTGGTTCTATGACACAATGACAGAATGGACCTGCATGGCCAGAAGGACCTCAAAGCATCCTGTCCTTGTGTTCATTATGACAGCTGATAACTGGTTGGGTGGAAGATGACTGGCACAAGCCCACCAACCATCTTCATGGCTCTCCCCTCAATTTCTGCTGTGAAATTCCTCTTTCTTTATGCCCAGCCACGAACAATTTCATCCAACATTATTCCAGTTCGTTTCTGGTTGCTGTGGAGACCAATCTAAATGAAACTTTAGTATTTTGGAAGAGAATATGATTCTAAAGTCATTTGCGATGCAGGGTCCCATGCTAATAGCATTAGCATATTATTTGATTATGGCGATGTGGAGGGAATAAATTCCAAGTCCTTTTGCCATCATTGCATCTTAAAAGAAAAGGAAGAGAAAAACCTCCAGGTTTTAGCTGAAACTGATGACCTTTACTGCTGGTGAATTCATGATTTCTGAATGCATAAAGCTTTAAGGGTCTCAGGCATTTTTAACCTCATGGCAATGGGAATAGCTCCTTGGAAGGGACCTTTTCCTTCTCTGCTTTCAGCGAGCGCTGTTAATAGACTGCCTAATGGGCAGGACTCGGGTTTTAATGATGGGTAGAGAGATCCAGGATGGCTTTTTGAGCTGTCTGCATTTTTGCTGGAGTGATGGTGTGGCAGAGCCCAGCTGGAGAATTGTACCTGTGCAAGCTACAATCCTCCCATCACTTGCAGAGATTTTTCTTCTTGCATTTTACCTTTAGGAAAGGTTTTGACCTCAGGACTTCTTTAGATGATTCTCGTATGAGGACAGGGTATGTCCATACACCCAGATGAAAAATAATTGCATGGAAAACCTTTGCAGATTGGTTTGTTCTGAATGTGAAGGCTGCAGAGATGGAAAAGGGAGAGGAACTTCCAGCAAGAAAGAAAACAAAGCCAATCTATTGTTTTGAGTGTCCATCTGTTTGGGGGATGGATTGACCCTTGCTCCCACTGACCCTTCAGCTGCTTTGCTCAGTGGTTCAGGGACGTGGTATTGCAGCCATGAGGGTTAATGACTTCTTTTGTCTCCTCTTTTGGCTTTGATGCAGCTGATACTGCCCTGTCTGAGCATGCCGGGCTCACCCAAAGCTATGTGAGGAATTTGGGGCTCTACCAACACCCCCTGTTCCCATTTTCCCCATTTTCCCCTCTACCCCCTGCACCTCCCTTTCCTTTTAACCCAACAGCTAAAATACCACCCAGGGAGCAAAAACTAACATTAATCCCATGAATGTTAATAACATTCATATCAATAACATTAAGACAGAGGAGAGAAAAATGGGACCAAACTCCTGCAGTTTGGTCCCATGCATGCGTGGAAGCATACTCGTAAGGAAGGGGGCTCTGAGAGGAGAAATGTGGGGATCCTCTTTCTATCTCCATCACTGCCTTGCTGAGCATTGGTGAAGCAGCTCCTTAGCAGCACCTCTGCTTTATTGACTCCCTGGCAAACTGGAAGTTATAATGTTTCACCCCCAAGGTAAGGAGAGATCGAAATAAATTACTTCTGTAAAGAGCCAGGAATGGCAGTTCTTCTATAATACAAAGTGCAAATATTTGGGCCTCCTGTGCGCTCCCTTGAATAGAAATGGTACTAAATCATGCATAATAAAACAGGTTCACGTTTTCTCCTAGCAAAAGTTTCCCTCTGCTCTCCTGAAGCATTAAAGCCCTATGCTCCCATCACCATAAAAAGAGCCATAAAATTTAAAGCAAGCCATTAAGAAGCCCTGGCTGGGATTAGGTTGGGATTCATCCTTTCTACTTCTCCATCCCGGCTAAGTGAGGCGTGCACCCGTGTTTGCTCAAGCAAGGGATGGCACCCACATGCTGCTCGCAGTGAGCAATGAGGGTGAGAAGAAATCTGTTCAGGACTTAAAAGTATGTTTTCTCCTGGGTTGGGTGGTGCAAAGTCAATGGTGAACCAGCTTCTGGGCTTTTACCCTGCTCGTTGGTGGCATGTTGGACCATGGCACTGGGTGAGACTGTGTTGGCATGAAGTCCAAGGGAAACCCAGTTAGGAAAAGCCAAAATTTCTAATCATCATCATCATGGAATCATGGAATTAGAATGGCTTGGGATGGAAAGGACCTTAAGATCATCCAGTTACAACCACCTGCCATGGGCAGGGATGCCTCACACTAGACCAGGTTGCTCAAGGCCTTGTCCAACAATAATAACCAATAATAAGAACCAATGACATCCTCCAAAACAGGATGCCAGAGCTTCATTTCACACAGTGACAAAGCTAGTTTGATGCTGGGGTGCCTCTGGAGGGGGAAAAACACCCTTTCTCATAGAAATGTGTCATCTCTTATGATAGCTCTTAGTTTTCAACAGCTTCAGCCCTGTCCTGCAGCACTTGGCTCAACAGACTCCAGACAGATTTGCTAAGGTTGTGCCTGTCGTCTGTAGAAAGTACATACGTCAGAAAAGCAGCTAATTCTTCATATTCCCATTGCCTTGGGTTTGCCACCTTATCCCTACCCTGAAAAAGGCAAAAATAACCCCCTAGAGACCATTTTGTGTTTTATAAAGTTCCATCTCACCATCTTTGTCCTTTCTCTCTGTTCCAGCCTTTTCTTTTTTGTCTTTTCTTCTCCCGATTTAGTCCCTCATCAAATTGGTTTTACAGTGTCAGAGATGATGATTCCTGAAGCAGTGTCAGAGATGGGGTTGGATCTGTGGAGCAAATGAAGCCTATCCCAGCCCATGCTGCCACACTGGGGCTGTCCTTCGTCCGCAGCCATAGGTCATTGTCCCGCTCTCAGATAAGGATGTCCCACGTGGGATGCTCAAGGCTGTGTGTAAACCAGGGCTGCTTTTATCTCCAGCACTGAAGCCCTTATAGCAAAAATAAATAGGTGCACACCAGACATCCCCTATGGCCAAATGTTAGACCTCCAAATATTGACTCAAAAGGTTGAGCTCCACAATCGAGCGGCAGATTTGCTCTTTAAAGGGTAGCCACCATGCGCAGGGCTGATATGATACAAAGCTGGGTCACTGCCACCAAGGGGCAGAGATGGGATTTTGGGCACAGCTTCATCTCACACAAGCAAACCTGTGTTCTCCAAGGAGAAGCATTGCATCGTTCCTGTTGCAGTCTCTCTGCCTCCTGCCCCTTTGTCCTTCAAAGAATTGATTGCTGTTAAAATAACTGAGATATATAATGCTTTGAGGTCAGGATGATCTGACTTGGCTCCTTTCCCTCTCTTCTCTCTCACTTACTCTCCAGTGCTGTGATATTTTCCCCTGGTTCCCATGCTTCTCCAAGGCAAACGCTCCCGCATTGCCACTATTGTGTAGTTGTTCCATACGGATGCAAGCAGAGCACTGACACTAATGGGCAGAGATGATGCTATTTATTTATTGCCACTCATCCTTGTCTCCCTGTCTCTCCCATTATGGGTAATTCTCCCCAATCCTGTGTTGCATGCTTAAATAAATGGGGGATTTCACTGTTGTCAGTAGAAGAAACATTAGGGGAGCAGCTCAAGCTAAATAGCATTTAGATGGGTGAAACTGGGTAAGAGAAACCATGCTCCTACCGCTCTGTGCAGCAGATCCCTGTCCATAAAGCTCCTCCTTTCCCTTATGCAGTCTGTCCTGACCAGTTTCTCAAAGCAAAATAACTGGAAAGGAAAAGCTCAAAACTCAAATATCACTTTGTCCCCATCCTTCAGCTCCTCTGCAGTGCAGGATGCATCTGTGCCCCATCCTTGCTTTTGGGGAGCTCCATTCCCTTTGCTTGGCACCCAAAATATAGGCGATGCTGAATATTAGGGGTACCTGTGTCCTTGCACACAGCTCCCACCCTGATGGAAACCAGAGAGGGGAGATTATCCCAACCAGACGCCCTTTCCCACTAGTCTACTGGAGGAAACATTTAGCAGGCAACCATCCAAGGCGTCCTTAGACTGACAACAGCTTTTCCAAATGCCATCCAACTCAGAGGCCAGAGGGCAAGCTCGATAAACAAACCTTCCTGGGGTACCATTCTCATCCTCATGGCATTCCAGGGCCTCCTGGCAGCGTGATGGCATGGTGAATCATCCACTGGATGTGTTGTTTGTTCTCTCCCTGCCAGGAGAAGCAGAGGGAAGGATGTTTTGGTAGGGTTGTTTGTCTTTTTTCATTATTATTTTGTATTTGTGCTGGAGGAATGAGCTGGCAGTGAAAGCGGAGGCGCAGGCGGATTCCCATGGGAGAAGGTTC
>JAOSLQ010042036.1:0-27713 GCA_025629905.1 Lorius lory
CTGCCCATGGCAGGGGGGTTGGAACTAGATGATCTTAAAGGTCCTTTCCAACCCTAACTATTCTATGATTCTATGTTAATGAGAGTTTTTACTATTTTTCCCCAGCATCTTATGAAATATATGTGATTTAGCTGTGTATGATGAAAAATACTCTCTAAAGCTCTAAGATAATTCAAAATTGGGTTTTTTTAACTTGTTTTATTTATGTGAAATTCTAGGCAGCCTACTCAGGAAGTTAAAAAGACACATTTACAGTCCAAGGATTATCCTTGATTCTCAAATGAGTGAAAGATATCATAGTTTCAGTTTGACATGTGGATATTGTTTCAAATACATAGTATTCTTCTTACCTAATAAAGGCTCAGAGAGTGTGTTGTTCTTTTCTTGGGTAATCCATACCATTCATTTCATTAATTCTGCTTCTTGCTTTTGTGGTACCATCTTCCTCTCTGTGATGATCAGACCCTCATGAAACTCTTCAGACAATTAACCATTAAAAGTCTCTTTGTATCAAATTTTGGTTTGATTTCAGACTCTTGTTCTGACAAAGTATTAGATACAGCTAATCAGTTTATAGAAGGCTTTGTGTATACTTTGAGTTATCAGTGATATTTTAAGTGTGAATAAGCAGATTCTGAACAATTCAAAAAGAATTAAAAAATAAAAACTAGGCATTGGTATCTCTTTTCTTCAAGTGGTTGACACACGAAAGGGAAGAAGGAGAACCAATCTCAGTGAAGACACCAGAAGTAAGTCATAATTTATATCTTTTCATGAAACGGCAATTAAGAAGCCCCTTCATTCTATAATGCCTGGTTATTAAATCTTCTGTTTGGATTTAAGACACTTTTCTCCTTTTCTTTCTTGGTGATGTTGATCCACTGTGACTCAAAAGAGATGGGAAACATTTGACAAGTGACACAAAGATCAAAGACAGAGATCAAAATGTTTAATGTTTCTAATGACAGTCTTTGTTAAAAATGTTCACTTGAAGATAGTTAACTACCAGAAAAAGATAAAATGTCATTAAAAAAAAAAAAAAGAAAACCAGAAAGAAAAGGTTAGGGAATACTAAATAAAATGTTTTCCAATCAACTGTATCTGATACAATTCAGTCCTAGAAACTTAAAAAATTTGCCTAAGGCAATCTCAGAACCATTGCTATGGTCTTTAAGAACTACCACTGCGAAGCTGAGAGCTGTCATACTAAGCGCCAATCTTTAAAGGCAAAGAAAAAGAGCATCACATCAAGGCCTTAGGAAGGCCAGTGGCTCTATGGGGGCCATGAGCCGTGGAGGGTACCCATGGGTCCATCAAGGCAGGGCGTGACAGCCAGGACACATCCCACCACCCCACACAGAGCAGGGAAGGCAGGGGTCACTGGGGCAGCTTCAAGTATCAGGTACCTCTGTGGGGATAGGAACTGGCCAAGGCTGGGCTGGGATGTGGGCCTGCAGCTGGACCTGACTGAGTAGAGCACATAGCTGGACAGGACAGGTCTGTGGGGAGCTGGAGACCAGCCCTACTGCACTGTCACTGAGAAAGGAGCTAGCAGTCCCAGTGGAGTCCTGGAGCATCGGCAGAGCTGAGGGAGCCCCAGGGCTGGGCAGGGACAGGCAGAGTTCAAAAAGCCTCAGAGACAGGACAAATTAAATGTCATATGCTTATCTTCAAGGAGACCCTAGATAGCATTTTATAAACCACTGTCTTTAGAAAGCCAGCCTAGATTGAACTATCGGAAGTCTGTGCCAAAATAGTTGGATAAAAATACCAAGAACATAATTATCAGTATCTCAAAGGCTGTTTCATGAGAATAGGCTGAATGTTTTCGTAAGAAATGGGACCATAACAAAACAAATATACTGATTAAACATGGAGAAGGGAGACCCCACTAGTATGCTAGAGGAATGGATTCAAATGTAATACAAGTGATCTTTACAAATGGTAGAGTCTGGAAAATACATGTCATGGAACTAAATGATCTTAAGATCTTTGCTAACCCTAACTATTCCATGATTCTATGATACTAAACCAAACCAAACCAAACAAACATACAGTCTACAGCACTGAAACAACAATACGCCTACTATTTCAAACCATAGGTATATATAATTTCAGTTTTATTAACATGATTTTAGTCCATAAGGCACCTGGAATAATTATTTATGCTGCATTCAAAATTCATAGTATGTTTCCTGGAGTTATGTGTCTAGTTTGGATAGTCTTCAGGGTGAACCAGAGAAAGCCCAGAATAAAGAAACAGCCACCAAGAAACAATGATTTATCAGGAATAAAATGCAAGAATTGCTGTAAGTTAGCCTAAAAGTTTGAAGGACGAACATGCTAAGCCTTCAAACACATAAATTACTTTTGGAAAAGGAAGCAAATATATTCTCCAGCATTAAATTAATGGGAAAAATATGCAGTCAATACAGAAAAAAAAAAAAAGCAGTCAAATACTGGTTAAAATTTCTTATAGTAAGTCTTATGAAAAGCAGAAAAATATTATCTGGAGGACATCATGTGGTCTCCATCATTCAAGAGCAATTGAAGACAGACCTTATCAAAGAAGGCAAAAATGTAGTTGATGCAGCCTTGGGGCTGGGATATGCAGCGGAGTACTGCAATCATGTGCTATGTCAAAAGACCTTGAAAACCCAAGAAGGAAGTGAGGAAAGCATTCCTGTGTTGTCATGCCATTTTGCCAGTTAGACACAACCCACAAGATGAGAGGAAATTGCCACATATAGGAAGGAACTTGATGGCACAGGCAGGTTCTGATGTGCTTCCCACTGAGTTCCTTTCTGTGAGTTCCCACTTTCTGCTTTGGACATTGGTAGAATTCATGGGGAATTTTTCTTTCTTCATAAGCTTTTAGCAGACTTCATGTATGCAGACTGCAGTCCTGCTAAATCTGACAGAATCACAAAATCGCTTAGGGTGGAGAGGCCTTTTGGTCCTTCCCGTTTTGGACTAGGGGATGTAGTCTAACAGGGTAAGCTCAGTCAGGTTGGTCAGGGTCACATCCTGTCAGGTTTTAAATATCTCACAGATGCGGGCTCCACAACCTCTCTGGGCAACCAGTGCAAGTGTTTGACCACCCTCACAAACAAACAAACAAAAAAAAACAACAAAAAACAACAACATTTTTATTGTGCTGATCAAATTTCCTTGCTTTTAATTCCGGCCCATTTCCTCTTGAGCACAGTCAATTTGCACTACTAATAAAAGTCTGGCACCACCTTCTTCATCCTCTCCCACTAGGTATTTATATTAAGTGATAAGTTCCACCTGAGTCTTCTCCAGGCTGAGCAGTCCCAGATCTCTCAGCATCTCCTCATAGCAAAAATGTGCCGATCCCTTAATCATCCTTGGATCTATGCTGAACTTCTTCCAGTAAGTCTGTATCTTTTTTGTACTGGGGAACTCAGAACTCATTGACACAATACTCCAGATGTGGCCTTATCAGTGCTGAGAGGAAGGATCACCTCCCTCCACCTGCTGGCAATGTTCTCCTTAAGGCAGCCCAGGATATCATACATCGTCTTTGCTGCAAGGGTTCATTGATTGTGTTTAACTTGGTGTCCACAAGAAACCCCAGGATCAATTTTCTGAAGAGCTGCTTTCCAGACAGTTGTCCCCCAGCTTTATACTGTCGCATGAGATTGTTCCTCCCTTGTTGAACTTAATGCAATTCCTCTGACCCCAGTTCTCTAGCCTGTCCAGGTGCCTCTGGATGACAGCACAACCCTCCAGATGTATCAGCAGCTCTTTCCAGTTTTGTATCATCTGCAAATGTGCTGAGGGTGCACTCTGTTCAATTATTCAGGTAATTAACTTGTTATAAAGGGTCGCCTCCAGTATTGACCCTTGTGGTACACCATCAGCAAATTGCCTCCAGCTAGACTTTGTGCCACTGATCACAACCCTCTGGGCCTCAGTTGTTCAGCTAGTTTTCAGTCCCCCTCACTGCCAACTTATCTAACTCATGCTTTGTCATTCTGTCTATGATATTACATAAGACACTGTCAAAAGCCTTAGTAAAGTCGAGACAAACCACACAATAACTTGTCTACCAACCCAGCTGCTTCACTGTAGAAGGTTATGAGGTTGGTTAAGCATGTTTTCCCCTGTGTAAATCCATCCTGACTATTCCTAAACACCTTCCTGTCCTTCATGTATTTGGAAATAATTTCTTGGAGGACCTCCACCACTTTCACAGACATGGATGTGAGGCTGACTGGCTTGTAATTTCCCCACATCTCTTCTTACACATCCTAAAGACAGGAGAGACATCTGTTCTCTTCCTGTCTTCAAGAACATCTTCCAATCTCATTACCTTTCAAAAGTAACAGAGAGTGGCCCCTCAATGACATCAGCCAGTTCCCTCAGTACTCATGGATTTCCCTCAGTACTCATCAAACTCATCCAGTTTGACCAGTTTGTTTAAATGCTTCCTAACATGGTCCTCCTCCACTGAGGGCAGGTCTTCCTTGCTCCAGACTTTCTGGTCTTAGCAGCCTGGGATTTGCTAAAGAAGCCCTGACTTTTACCCAGCTAACAATTCTGATCATTTTTTGTCCTGCAGCATATTCACAGATTTCCTCTAGCAGGCATTGGTGTTGTAGACCTATTTGAGCAACTCTTGGTAGAAGTCCTGGAAATGTGTAATTGACACTGGGCATGGAGGCGAGGATGACGGGGAAAACAAAGCATTGTAAAGAAAGTGCATGCCACCCAATACATTGTAAAACCACTAAGTTAGCAGAAAAGGAAGCAGCATTCTTCATGGATAAAAACTGTCATCCTCAGTCTCCCAGAGACCGACAGTCTGACAACCAAGTCATGAAGAATTGCATGTATGTGCTCTGATCCATGAAAAACTGGACTGAAGATAATGTATTGCAGTTCTAGAAGAGATACACTAATGTAATGAAAGAGGGAGAACAGGATGAAAACACAATTATTAATTCCCTTGTTGCATACACATAGTTTCACTATTTTATTTTGTTTTCTTGTAGGAGTTCACATGCTCCCTCTGCTTAGAGAGTTTCATTATTCCATGGACATAGCTGGGTTTCATGGGAGAAAGAGGGAGTCAAAAGTAATGAAAATAATGAAAACTGGAAAACAAAAGATAGTAAATATTTTTTATTTTCTTGTGGTAGACACACAAGAGGGATGTTAAAAAGAATAGATTATGCATACAACTATTTTGTTGGGGTTTGGCACAAATGTTTTGACTGCTGATTGTTGGAAGATAGTGTTTTGCTGCCACTCAGATGAGTCTGCCAATACTAAGGGCCTTGCTGGTGAGCTGGAACAAGACTGTAGTGGCTTGTATGCCACATGCTGGCTTCTCCTCTTCATGACTTTAAAATTTCTCACTTATATTTGGCCCTGACATTATGTATAAGTCTAATGAACTTCCATCCAGCTCTCTATAAAATGTGAACAGGCCTGACAGCTTTATACCGCATATGTGGATAAAAAAGAACTAAACATGAAGACAAATTGAAATATTATGAACATAAACACAGATTTTGCCAGCTCCTGACTAGAAGAACTAGTCATGGTTGAGAGTTACAATTTAAAAGCAGGAACAGGAAAAAAAAAAAAACAACTTTTGGAGAAAAGTATGCAGAAAAATCCTGCATAAAATTAAGTTTTATCCTAACGCATGCCAAGAAACTAATTAAAAAAGAAATTGCAAGCCAACAATGAATCACTATGTAAAGAAAATTAATATGGAAAAATAAATTTACTGTTGAATGTTCTTTGCCAGAAGCCAAAACCTCGGTTGAATATTGGTTCTAACAAAAGACGGATCTCTTTTCTACTTCATAGCTCTGTTACTGGTGTTTAATAAAATTCCTATATAGAATGCAATTAGGTGAAACCAGTTGCATTTTATAGAAAATAAATTAGATTTTGTGACATTTTATATTTTTAAACAAGTTAAGAAGCGAATATGAATTGGCATCTGCAGAAAGATCAAAGATTCAGTTGTTTAGAATTTCACAGTAATTTTTACAGTTCATTCATGTTTGTAAGAAATGGCAGAACTCTTCTGAGGTGCTCAGAAAAACAATGTATAGTTGTATAAGGATTTGAAAGGGCCAGTCAAATCTGGTGAATCAACAAATGGTTACAGGACTGGTGCCACAGCCAGGGGGTTGGCTACTTAGACCATGGGACTCACTTTGAGACACCTGGTTTACTGATGTCATCCATCTGTCAGAGAAAGAGAAGAGCACTTTTGGTCATAGGCTAGTAAAGAAACCTATGTTGCTGGGTGAGGAGAATCCAAATCCATCCCACTTCTGCCAGTTTGGTGCCAGTGTCAGCAAGAGATGACCAGAGCTTGGAGAGGGATCACAGGTCAGCAGGAAGGCACCTGAAGAGCAGCAGAAAGGAATTCCAGCCAGTAAGTCGATTCTGTGCAAATGCACATTGCATGGGGAATGAATACAGGAGTTAGGGGCATGCTAACACCTGCAAGGTTGTGATCTTGTTGGCATCATAGAGGCATGATGGGATGGCTCCTGTGACTGGAGTGTTGGAGTAGAAGGATACAGGTTCTTCAGAAAGCACAGGCAGGGGAGATGAGGACCCTCTATGTCAATGACTAACTGGAGTGCATGGAGTTCTGCCTGGGGATGGATGAGGAGCTAACTGAGAACTTATGGGTCAGGATTAAAGGGAGTGCAAGGACAGAGGACATTATAGTGGTGGTCTGCTACAGGCCACCCAACCATGAATACAAGGCAGACAAGGCCCTTTATAGACAGATAGGAGCAGTCTTCACAAGCTCTGGTCCTAATGGGAGACTTCAACCAGCCTTCCATGGAGGCGACAACACAGTTTGGAGGGACAACACAGCAGGCCATAAGCAATCCAGGAGGTTTCTAGAACGCGTTGACAATAACATCCTTCTCCAAGTTATAGAGGAGACAGTGAGGAAAGATGGTATGCTGAACCTTGTTCTCACCAACAAGGAGGGGCTGGTAGAGAATGTGAAGCTTGAGGGCGGCCTTGGCCTCAATGGCCATGAAATGGTGGAGTTCAAGTTCCCTAGGGCAGTGAGGAGGGCAGACAGCAAGCTCACTACCCTGGATTTGGTTTCTTCAGGGATCTGTTTTGTAGAATACCGTGAGATAAAGCCCTGGAGGGAAGAGAAGCCCAAGAAAGCTGGTTAATTTTCAAGAATCACCTGTTCCAATACCAGAAGCAATGCATCCTAATAGAGAGGAAGTCAAGCAAAAACAACAGGAGGCCTGTGCGGATGAACAAGGAGCTCCTGGACAAACTCAGACATTAAAAGGAAGCATACAAACAGTGGAAGCAAAGTGTCCTGGGAGGAATCCAAACAGATTGTTTAAGCAGCCAGGTATCAGGTTAGGAAAGCTAAAGCCCTGGCAGAATTAAATCTGGCCAATGATGTCAAGGGCAACAAAATATGTTTTTGTAGGTACATCAGTGATAAAAGGAAGACTAGGGAAAATGTGGGCCCTCTCCAGAATGAAATGGGAGACCTGGCTACCCAGGATATGGAGGAGGCCAACCTACTCAATGACTTTTTTGACTCAGTCTTCACCAGCAAGTGCTCCAGCCACACCTCCCAAGTCACAGTAGGAAAAAGCAGGGACTGGGAGAAGGAAGAACCACTCACTATAGGAGAAGATAGGGTTCAAAATCGCCTGAAGGTCCATTATCCATAATATCTGAGAAATCGTGGCAGTCCAGAGAAGTTCACACTGACTGAAAAAGGTGAAAAATAACTCCCCCATTATTAAAAAGAGAAAAAGGAAGATCCTTTTAACTACAGGCATACGGTATCTCTCATCTCTGTGCCCCCAAGATCAGGGAGCAGATCCTCCTGGAAACTACGGTAAGGCACATGGAAAATGAGGTGATTGGTGACAGCCAACATGGCCTCAATAAGGGCAAATTGTGCCTGACAAATTTGGTGGTCTTCTATTGCATGACTACAGCATTGGTGGAAAAGGAAAGAGTGACTGACATCATCTGGACTCATGCTGGACAGTGTCCCACATGACATCCTTGTCTTTAAACTGGAGAGGCATGGATCTGAGGGGTGGACAACTTGATGGATAAGGAATTGGCTGGATGGCCACACCTCAAAGAATTGTGGTCAATGGCTAGATATCCAAGAGGAGACCAGTGACAAGTGGTGTTCCTCATGGGTCAGTATTGGGGCCAGCACTGTTTAACATCTTTATCTGTGATGTGGACATCAGAATGTAGGGGTAAAACAAGGGAGAATGGCTTTAAAGTGAAAGAGGGTAGATTTAGGTTAGATATCACAAAAAATTCTTTACTGTGAGGGTGGTGAGATACTGGCCCAGGTTGCCCAGAGAAGCTGTGGATGCCCCATCCCTGGCAGTTTTCAAGACCAGGTTGGATGGGGCTTTGAGCAGCCTGGTCTAGTGGAAGGTGTCCTTACCCATGGCAGGGGAGTTAGAACTAAATGGTCTTTAAGGTCCTTTCCAACCCAAACCATTCTATGATTCTACTAATAGGTATTTTCTGTGTAAAGTTAACTCATGAATTCCAACTTTATAAAAGTGGAAATGTTCTGGGCTTTGAGATACAGATTTCCAATACAGTTTTTTGTTTCTGGTCCCAAGAACTGAGTGAGTAACAGTTAACCTTTTCTACTGTCTGTATCTAATGAAATTTCAATATCTTGTTGTACCAAAAATTTTGCCGCATAAAACCCACATTTGCTTTTAATAAGGTAGCTTTCATTTGATTGAAATTTTATCATCTCACACTACATCTCTCACATGAATTATTTTGGGATACATTCCATAACAGAATAGGTAAATATAAATAAGTAGAAATTTTGAAAACACACTTCATACTACAGCAGTGGTGGGAGAGGTTGACCCTCAAGCCCCTGTGAAAAGGCACACTGCTGAGACGTGAAAGATAGCTTTCAAGTTCCTGCTCTGCCTGCTTTCAGAGAGGGGCTATAGCCTGTGTTTCCCACATAGCACAGAAATACCTTATCCACCAGGCTTTTAGCTATTCTGGATGCAGTTTGCTCTCAAAATACCATTAAAAGAACGTTTTAATGATACACCTTTTCTCTACTGAATGACAGTTATTACAGGATGCTTTATAAAGAGAGCTTAATGTGAAGAAGTCTTCTAGCCCCTCACTTAGTTGCTGTCTTGCTGACTGCATTAACATTGTGATTCTGCTGGGTAGAGGGTAGATTATTTTGTCCACCTGTCAGAAAGTACAAACCAACCTCCTACTTTCTTTAATACTGGTTAAATGGGGTAAGGAGGGGGAAGGGCAGGACTTTGTTCCTTTAAACAGTGAATACATAAACTGGAAGAAATCCAGACATTTGTTCATCATTCATTTCCCTATCCTACCCTGCCCCCCTTGCTGCTGAACACCTGGCAATCCCAATTTCTGGTGCAGTAGTGCTGAATCACAGCAGTAGCCTCCATGCAGCCCTTCAAAGTGCTGTGTGGAGACAAAAAGCTGCCAGCATTGTTGTCCACTTGTTGGTTCTACAAGTACACTGCTAGAGTTTAAAAAGTGAGCTACCTTCCCTGCCATCTGATACCATGGCAACCACTCCTCTGCTTTTATCACTAAGCATCTGTTAGTGTTTTCATTATAAACCCATATTTTCAAGAGTTTTGGTCCTGGCATAAATCATTTCCTCTTCAATTTCTTGTACTGGACTATATTAGAAAAATAAAAAAATCTGTCTCTTTGCCTCTCCTGCTGCTTAGAAAAACAGCAAAGTCCTCCAACACCAATGCAAAGCAAAGTAACAGCAAATAAAATTATTACGGGTTGCCATGGAAGTCTACATGGCACTTCAGCTCCACTTCCTACCCTTATCATAACTCAAGAAAAGAAAATTAAGTATAAGAGTGATTTAGTGAAGATATACAGCAGCTCAGCTGCTTACCTCATTCCTGTTTTTATCTGATGCTAAGATAAAAATTGCACTTCTGAGATGTAGAAAGCTGTGCACACTGGTGAGAGAAACAGGTGATGTACTAAGAGGGAAGTGGGAAATGAATGAAGGAGAAGATAGAACACGTTGGGTACAAACGTAACAAGGCAAAGAGATGAACCAGAGGGAGGAGATGAGGATGGTTACCACCAACTAGGAAGAAAGGATACTTTCAGCAGTGACAGATAATGGTGGTAAAAGAGGATCATGGAATATATTACCAGAACTTAATATTTTTACAGTTGTAATCTGAAGTTTTCTGTAGGAACACAAGCTAGAGGCAAGGAATGACATTCTGGGTTAAGTGAAAGGAAGTTGGGATTAGTAAAGCAATTTTTACTGTCACTGAAATGAGGTTATTCTTATTCCTTATTTCACATTGCAATTTATAGAAAGAAGGCGAGTTTAAGGATAAGAATTTTGGAAAAGACACTTTGAAGGCTGAAATTTTCTCCTAGGTAAATGACAGGAATTTGCACTGCTAGCTTGAAGAGAGTAGGAAAGAGTAAGGAAAAGATAAAGACCTTTGTAAAACAGATTAGTCTAATAAGCTGAAGGATTTTATGTCTAAGATTATGTGAAATGGCTTTTCTAGCAGCTCTAGCTATCAATATATCTCCTCATTCTTATCACATGTAACAAATGGACTCCAATGTTATTTATTTGCCTGGGAGTAACTGCTTGGTTCAGAAAATGCAACATGCCCAAACAAATTGAGGCACACTGTCTCTCTCTTTATTCTGCTTTTAGGACTTAGCCCAAGAGAATACCTGCACAGAGCTGGCACTTATTCAAGATCAATGTCCCCTGCCTTCCAGGGGTATCTGACCTCTTTAGTCATACATAGCTCAGTTTCAGCACTGTCAATCAGGAGTCTTCAATTGCAGGGTAGCGAGTATCAAGAGAACAGTCTATACTCGTGTTAAAACAGCCTTGTGGTGAAAAAAACAAGGCTGTGAGAAGTCTCACATCACATCCTAGGGGCACACCAGGACCAGAATAGCAGAGATAGTCACAAAGTTCAGCTTTAACTGAGCCACCAAAGATGGTTAAGATAAATTCCTTGCAAGATTGTTCAGCAAGACAAATAAAAGTATATAAATATCTGAATGGAGATTGTCCTGGTTTCTACTGGGATAGAGTTTAATTTTCTTCCTAGCAGCTGCTACAGTGCTGTGTTTCAGCTTTAGTCAGAGAACAATGCTGATAACATACTGATGGTTTAGTTGCTGCTCAGTAGCACTTATCCTGATCAAAGACATTTCAGTCTTTCATGGTCTGTCAGTGAGGAGGGGCAAGGAAGCCGGGAGGGAGCAGAGACAGGACTCCTGACCCAAATTAGCCAAAGGGGTATTCCATACCACACCACATCATGCCCAATATATAAACAGAGGGAGTTGGCTGGGAGCCACTGATCCCTGCTTGGGGACAGTGTGGGTATCAGTTAACAGATGGTGAGCAATTGTATTGTGCATCACTTGTGTTTCCTGAACTGTATTTCTTCTTTTTCTTATTCCCCATTATTACCTTTGTTGTTGTTATTATTTATATTATAACTACATTTTACTTAATTTCAGTTAAACTGCTTTTATCTCAACCTGCAGGTTTTACCTTCTTCCAATTTTCCTCTCTATCCCACCCAGGGGAGGGGAGAAGTGGGGAGAGTGAGCAGCTGCATGGTACTTATTTCCTGGCTAGGGTTAAACCGCAAAAGAGATGCAAAGAAAAAGAGCCAGACTCTGTTCAGTGGTGCCTAGTGACATGAAAGATCTAATGGGCACAACCTGGAACACAGGCAATTGCCTCTAAACATCAAAAAACACTTTTTTGCTGTGAGGGTGACGCACTGGCACAGCTTGCCCAGGGAGGCTGGGGAGTCTCCTGCATTGGAGATTCATTGGAAATATTCAAAAGCCACCTCGATACTGTCCTGGGCAACCAGCTCTATGTGACTCTGCTTGAGCAGGGATCTGAATGAAATGGCCTCCAGAAGCCCCTTCCAATCTCAATCATTCTGTGATTGTGTGATTCTGTGACAAAATAATAAGTTATTTTGGGCTAGTTTTGAAGAGTATCCTAAAGTGCTTATGACAAGACGTTAAGTAGTGCTAAACAGAGAAAAATTGGCAAAATCCCTAAACTGTCTAGTTTCACAATAGCTCTAAAGTAGAAGTCAACCTAAACTGTCAGCAAAGGAAGCATCTCCATTTTCAGGCACTTGTTCCAATCTCTGCACCTTCCCTCCCCTGGATCGCCACAAAGCATTCATGCAGCTGTGCACTCAGGAATGGCTCTGAAATATTTTTAGAAGAATGATTCTTTTGGCAGCAGCAGTTTCCAAACCAAAATAGGGTTCTGAGAAAGATTAGGTCATGATTATGGGTAGAAAAAGGTCCTTCTACTTTCAGTGCGAAGTCATTTCTAAGTCAGTCCTCAATTACCTTCAAGAGTTCAGATCAGCTTACAAATCAGTACCTGCCGGCAGCTCTCCGTTGTAGCTGTTAATTCATGCTTTCACATCTGTTACATTAGCATGCCAAAAAGAACTTACAACCTCCTTGAAATTTCCTTCAGCATAGTTTGAGCATAATTGAATATTAAGAGATCAAAATTTAATTTTTTGTATTTTCTTAACCAAATCTATTCAAATATGCCCTATGCAATAGCTCCCTTGGAGTAGCAGGTGCAGAACAAGGTCAGAACTTTTACAACCAACCATTTCTGAGTGACATATAAACAAAGAAAGGTTGGAACCTTTTCTTTCTTTTAAAACATGAAAAGCCCAAAATGTTTCTAAGCAATTTAATATCCACTGGGCCATGCAGCCACCTGTCAGTCTGGTAACCCCTACTTAGATTTATAAGGACAGCTGAAGAATAGTTGAGTTGAAAATATCCTTCATCTAACTATTTTTCATTCTAATTAGAAACATGTAGTCTAAACTTTGTCAAAGAGTAAAAAAGAAACCTTTAGAATAAAAGCCTGAATAGGCAATAAGGCTGCCTGTGCCGCCTAGGTGCACATTTATAAGAGCTTTCATTATATGGGGATCAAATCCTTTCCTTAAATATTCTCATTTAAAACCAATTTGCATAAATAAGGGCTCATTTCTCAAAGAGCGTGCTCATTCAAAGAAAATTAGATTTCACTTGGAAATGCACACACTGCAAATTTTTCATCTTGTTCTCAGGCTCTGCAAAACAGATTCATTTCCAAATGTGCCCTATAGTGGTTCTCAACCATTTTCCTCCCAGTCTCAGCAGAGCCAACAAAGCTGTTACACACCAGAGCATCTCTGAGCACAGTAGGCGCATCCACATCCTGTATTAAAACAAGACCTTGGCAGGCATCTACTCCTGCACTGCTTTATTTTCCAGAGGAAGCATGGATGTGTGCTGTCCAGAGGAGAGCTGTGAAATGCTCCAGTCAGGTCCCTTATGATGGAGCAATCTGGATTTCCAGTCATTCTGAAACATGTGCCTTATCCTCAGCCTGTACGTAGGCAGTGTCAGGTAAAGCCTACAGCTCTACTCAGTTTGAAGCAGTTATTTTGGGGATGGATGAAGTTGGTCCCTCAGTTTCCTTTTTCACTTCTCCTACATCAGCTTCTGCCCATACTTCTGTTTATGTGAAAGCTATTCTGCTCACCTTCTTAGGCTTTCCTGATTGCTCTCCCAGCTGCTCAGGTATGCTCAGGGTCACTAATGAAATCTTTATTCAGTATTGCTGGCATCAGAGAGAAGTATTAAGTAAATTGTTTTCAAGGATTTATTGGGGTTTTTTTTCTTGTTCTGCTCAGATTTTTTAAAGTCCGTGAAGCTTACTTGTCTCTTATTAGCAGGAACCAGGTTCCATTATCGAGTCATCCAAAACAGCCTCCTCCAGGCTTAATAGCAGCCGTTACAGTTAGAGTAGTTCAGAGGCATTCACTGAGTGTGACAGGGGGCTGAACTGGCATTTTTCCATCTGACCAAAATGTTAAAGTAGCTTGAAAGTCCATGAAAAATCCTGGAAATGTTACAGAAGTGCAACTCCAGAATATTCTCAGCTACAACTATTGAATTCATCAAGGAGCCTCATAATCAAATCAATTTTATACGCACTGCTTTGAGCACTACCAAATGGTATAGTTGTCTGACACTTCTGAAAGGCTTTAGTTGCTTTGGGTGATTTTTTCAGGAGTGGGCAGCAGCTTCAGATTGTTTTCTGGTTGTTTTTATTATTTGTTTTGGGTTTGAGCTGAAGCAGTTCAGGTACTGCTGCAAATAACAGACGAGTGAAGGAGTGAAACATTGCATTTTGATCAATTTTTTAAATGAATGATTGCAACCATTTATGCTGAAGACCTCCAGAACTTCTGTGCTTTGAAAGGCTTCTTGTTTGCCCAAAAAGTCATCCAGGTTTGGACAGGTTACAAGCCTCCATATAACTGTTTATATACAGTACATGATGGGAAAATGTTGGCAGCTGTATTCTCTGAAGGTTTCACATGCATGGCATATCCTCTGTCCTTTCCTGACCACCTTTATAATGATCATCTCTGCAGTGGCTATGAATGTGTATTGATGCTATTACAGAATCACAGAATCACAGAATCCCAAGGGTTGGAAGGGACCTCAAAGACTTTTCCTTAAGTAATTTTCTAGGGTTTTTTTTAAATGAAACGTTATCAGACTCTGAAACCACAGATTAACTTTTTCTCATGTTGGCATAACTCCTCCCTGCTAACATGCCTGATTTTTCCAATAGGTTAGAAAAGTTCTAGCAAAATGATTTTCAAATGTTGATTTTCATTTAAGGTTTTGACATAGCATAAAATGCAAGATATGTATCATATAATCTGATTGATGGACTGATGGGATTTGTTTGTTTGTTTGAAATTAAATATACAGCGTTGCCCAGGCTTGTGATATTAAGTGACAAAAGTTCATAGGTTCAGTCTTGTTTCTCACTGAGCATGAAATTTATATTAACATAAATGCACGATCTCTACCACCTATTTGATTTATTTTTTACACTATGATTAAAAAGTATAAACAAGAAACCAGGAAACAAAAATAATTTGGTAATTTATATCAGCTATGCAATTAACTACGGTTATAATCCTTTAAAAAAAAACGCTTTTGAGTTTCAGATGTTTGGCATAAGTATGCAATTATGACATTAAAATTACTTTGTCATCTATCTCACATGACATATTTACAATACATGTTATACACTTACATCTAATTTAAAATATTTTATTTGCAGTGACTTTCACGTAATGTAATTCTTGTCTTGCTTTTTCTTTAATTTACTTGCTTCTGTTTACTAACTGAATAATTGTCAAAGTATAACTAACACAGATGCCGCATGTGCCTGTTTTTCAGGTTGAGGTTAAATTTATACTACTGCATATGGAAGTGGCTAATTAGATTGCCATCTGAAATGGTGAAGGAGTTACTATATTTTGAGTAAAACCTTTTTCACAGACTTTTATCATATTCAGTGGTACTATCACGTTTTCATTAGTTGGCAGTTTCTAAACTGAGGCTTTCACATTAAACACATCATTTTACACACTTCATTGTTTACTGAGGTAGAAATATTCGTAAATTAGACACTAATTCCCCTGAAATATTTGGAAATCTTCTGAATTCTATAGGCTCAAGTTTTATACTGGACCAACTAATACCGTGATCTTAAATATTCCAACTTTCCAAGGTTATGAAATACAATTTTATTTCTTATTCCAAAGATCTATTTTCCAGTGACTTCTTTCTCTTTTGTCGATACTTGCAGACTCTGAAGAACTGGAACTTAAGATTGAAATGATTTATCAACAAAATAGGGTTCTTTGTTAGCAATAATCTTGAGAGCTTTATATGACTGTGTACTACTGTTTATGACAAGATGTGTATCAAGTGTCTTTGACAATTCATTTCAAACCAGTTATGAAGAATTAGGTATGGTTCTAACTGTAATATTTTTCTTACTGTGACATTTTATATTAATGACAACAAAGTAGGTCATGTGGAGTAAGGAATATAAAATGGAGGTAGTGGTCAGTTAGGTAGTTGGCTGTTGCTATACGTAAAGTGTCACTGTGCACACCTTTCACAACCAGTGGCATTAAACTGTGAGACTGAAAGTCAGATTGATAAATTGTGGCACAGATAATTAATAAAAGAGAATATATTTATTCGAGTAGAAAATAAAAATCTAGTGCATCAACACGATTGCGTTGCTGCTTTTGCTTACTATAGGCTGATAATACACCCTTCCCTTTTCATGACTTTTTCATTATTGAGTAATTCCAATAAATGATTAAAGTGCTGATTATGTTCTGTAATCCAAATTACCTAATGTGAGCTAAGGAGGCATTCACAGATCTAGCCTACCAAGCAATGTTTCAGTTTTAAATTGCCACTTCAAATTTATAAGCAGTAATATTAAGTATGTTGTTCACATTAATTCTGATTTATAATATGATGTAATAACTAAATCACAGAAAACCATTAAGATTCATAGACTTTTTTATCGAATAAACCCCCCACCATATGTTGTTGAGAACAACTGACATTGCTGTTACACTGAAACTACAATTGAATCTTCAAGCTCTGTTGTCTTTATTTGCCAACATTTCCCTACAGAATAACAAATACCAGGTACTTTTACTCCAGTAAAATGCACACTGTAGTATGCATTTTTTAAATTGAGATTCCAAACCAAATAATCTATTTCTCTATATGCACTTCAGCAAACAAATAGCTGATCTCACACATCTAAGAAAAATTCTCTATACATGGCAAAGGAATTAGTGGAGCAACTAATTACTTGCACCAAACAAATTTTTGACAAGACAGAACTCTTCAGCATGGTCTCAGCACTCGAAATGATCCTTTTAAAGCCCACATTAACTTTACTACATCATGAATCTCATATATGGAAGTTTATAATTTCTCTGGAACTGTGCAACAGGAACATTTCTTGTATTACTCATGATGACTGGTTTTTAAATGTAACTATCTCTCAGAAATTTAGGTTCTCTTTTAAAACAAACATACAAACCAAGGCAATTTATTGAACAAGTGGCATCTGTTCTGCTAAAACAGCCTCTCCCAATATGTTTAGTTTTTCCCTTTCAGTATGTTCCGCAGTAGTTCTGGATGCTTCATTTGTAATGCTTTGATTACTGTCACTTGTTTTGTGTAGCAATGTTTCTCTACGTATGGAGAATGAGTCTCTTATAAACAGGCTTAACTGGGGGTTCATTTGTTTTCTTTATTTAAAGGATAAAATACGGCAAAAAAGGTTTGTGTGTGTCTTTATGGCCCATTAAATCAGCTATGCTATCTGTATTTCTCTTTCGAGATTTTCTGCCCAGAGTCCTCAGTGTTTCTCCGGACACTATGGTGATGAAGGTAAAAGTTATTTAAAACATTATACCAGTTGTCTCTGAGTACATGGTGGTGCCTAGAGGCATCAGGTACTTTTGTCCCAACTTTCTTTTGCTAAATCTTTAAACTTCTAGGGAGCAAATCTGAAAAAGCAATTGTGATTGAACTGTTCTTCTCAGCAGGGCTTGCTAGGGGACAAAACATTGCATTATTATGCTCATAGTTTTTTCATAACTCAGGCTGCATCTGAATCTCTCTACATATCAAATGACAATATTATGCTGTGGTGAGGTACTTTTCTTGAGATGAAATGAAACATGGGAGGGAGCCAAGGATATTTATCATGCTGAATTTGCACAACCCCATTGCCATCCATAAATGCCACCAATACAGAGCTGATTTGTGTTCTATCTGGCTTTGAAAGAATATCTATAAGAGATAATGTACATCTGTTAAACTTTGGCTTGGGATTCCTCAAGACAAAGGCACTCAAAACTTTATTTGGTTTTGGAAATATTGCTCGGCACCCTATGTGCCACTGGTTCTGTCCAGTTCTATCGATTTGTTCCCACTCATTGAGGTGTAAAAATTCACCCATTTTGTAATGAGCTGTCATATTGCAGCGACAGAGATGGAAAGAAACATCTATCATGCCTGTGATTTTTTTCCTATGATACCAATTAATTAGACAGAACCACGGACTGCAGAAGAAATGTTTAGAACTAAAGATACCTAAATGATCTCATCAGCAGAAAGCCAGATCCTTTGGTTGATACTTTCTAATTTACACTGTAGCAGATGGATGGTGCTGAAGGTCACAATTACTGTCTAAGGCCAACTTGTCTGTAAAGTTTGAACTCCATATAGATAACTACCTCATTTATACAGAATGCTTGTAGTGAAAACCTTTTGTTCTTCTTTTAAATCTTTGTTTCATGTTGGCAAATTACATCTCTGTGATGAAACAAAATCAGATTTCAGGTTATCCTCCATTTCATTCTTCATATTGAATCTGGAGCTCTCTAATTAGACTGAAGAGTTTTGTTGCCATCAAAGAACCAAAAGGATTTTGTTACTTGCTTTGCTGTGAAAGATCTGAACTGAAAACTTTTTAGACATCCAGCATAACAGAAATAGAAATAGAATACAACTCCATGTTTAACTAATAGATGACTTCTTCTAAGGCAAGAAAAATATCAAGTCAATTAACTTTTAAAGCAGAACAAGCTAAAATTTTCAGAAATGTACAACTCACTAAAATGACAGGAGCCAAAGTCTGTTAACAATCAGTGAAATCACTGCTGGCTGCAGAGTGTCCCTGTGGCACACCTCGTGGATGTGTTTTCGCAAAATCACCTACTCAAAACAACTCTGTTGAATGATCTTTCTGAAAAACTAAATTACAAGATACAATGCACCAAATTCAGTAAGGGATGAACTATTCTGTTTATTGTGGGATAAAATCGTGCAAATGAATATGCATTACACGGCACTTAACAAGCTGAAAATCCACACATCAGCTTCATTTGTGCTGCTTCTGTAGCTATATTCCAACATTCATGAGTCAGACTAATGAATCAAAACATCTTAAAACAAAAACCCCAAGCAAAACCAACCTTTCATTTGGAAGTTCAGGACTGAATTCCTTGGATAACATTTTGTACAGTTAGTGACTTGAAAGTGACGCTAAGTTAGCACTAGGAACATCAAGATATAGAATTTTGTGCTGTGGTCTTTCCAATCTAGCATGGGCTGTGAAGGTGGCTGAAAATATTCCCATCTGATGGATAATTATTGATATTTATTTTAAAAAACCACAAACTTGTGAATTTACTAGCAAATATCTATCTACCTCATAGTCCATATCCCCTTACAGAGCTTCCTGACACCTCCTGTCCTTTTATTACCACCTCTGTAGGTCTGGCTATCTCTTTAAAGCTAACTAGTCTTTAAACATCTAGAAAACTCCAGAACTATGCTACTGATAGAGCCAAAATAATTAATTCTGGAGCTGTTTCAACAAGGCAAGTGCAACTGGTTGAAAATTAGACCTTGACAGCAAGTGCAAGTACACAGAGAACAGTGCAGCTGAGCCTGCACCAAGAAACACTCATAACCAAAGGAGTAACTGCAGAGACTGACGCATGCTTTTTTGATCTATGACACACACGCACTTAAAAAGGCTGAGGCTTGATTCTCTGGAAAATCCTTGCATTTCCTAGGCACTGACATTGAGTAAGGCAATATTAAACATGTTCATTTTCTTCAGCAATCTATTACTTTGTATTGCTTTGGTAAATTTTGCATTAGCATCATAGATTTGCAGATGTCACTGAGCTGCAGTGAGTCGGTGAATGTGGCACAGTGCTGAGTGATCCTTAGTCAGTTGTCTCACATCTTGAATGCAGGGAAGACATGAGCATGTACATTTAAGAAACAAGGCTGACTGTATAAAAACATACACACCATTAAGAGACTACAGTGAAAGACAAAAAGACATGCTCCATTTCTAGGGACTCTTAAGTATGACACATTTGATATGTCACCACCAGATTCAATCTGACCTACACTAGTATTTAGTACCAAATCACCTGTGAGATGTTATTATGTCTCATCCATTCTGAACTACCAATGAATAATGATCTTTTCTTTTCCCCCTTTGTTTTCTGTGTTCTCTGTGTCCTCTACAAGCCTTGTTTGAGCAGCCTGCAGTTTTTCTCTCAGCTTCCTCCCAGATGTCTCCCAGCATACATGGCCTCCCTGCTTCTTCTCTGCTTGAGCCCCACATACCAACATAGAATACTGAAAGATTTAATTCTGAGTGAGCCACCATGACTCATACAGGCTCCTGCTTAGACTAACAGTGTTAGTCTACATTAGGGATTCCTTTCTTATACCATAGTTACTTGCTGTTACATTATCATTAGCAGGATCAGCAACATTCTGCTAAAAAATTATTTCGATTTTCTTCATTCTCCGATATATGACCAAATGAGCTCACTAATACTGGTACAGTGTCAATTAAAACAATCAACCAAACAAACAAACAAGGAAAAAATAGCCGCATGTCATTTATGTGAGAAGTTTAATCTTTCATTTTCATTTTCCACATCATCGGATTTTTTCACTTCTCTGTGACTACAGGATATTTCAGGTATAACTTCTTCCCATATTAGAATGTAACATCTGGTTTAGGGTATATATGGTGACATTTTAAGAAAAGAAGCCTTGCTCATGTATCATGTATCCACATGTGCATGCATTTTCTGAAGATTAGTGCAAATTACAAGTGATGTGTAGTCATTTTAGGAGCAAATATAAGGAGCAAATACTGGATTTATGTTTGCAATTATGATAGTGGCCTAGACAGAATGAAAATTTTATCAGAAAAAAATGTAGGCATAAGTTGGTATCTGCTTTTTAAGTATCAGAACTTTGTTCAAATACTTTACTTGTCAAAAACACTAAAAGAAATTGTTTGCTGTAACTGAACCCACACTGGAACACTGGGGGTGGCGGAACTTTTATACGTATCTATGCTAATGAAATATGTCGCATATTTGTAGTGAATATGAAATTAGAAATAAATTCTGAAAACCTGAATTTTCTCATTGTGCATACAAGTGCAAAAGCTAGATTACAGTGTAGGATCTGGGACGTATGCTCTCTGTATGGATGGGACCACAATATGTACCAGATTTTACATCCAAAGAATAGTATGAACATACAGGTCTGTCAGCCAGAGGATAGCTGAGAGAGGTCACCTCATCAAGGCAGTCAGGGAAGCACAGGGATCACCAACACATGCTGCAAAGTACTCTTGTCTCACTGTATACAGAGAACCATATGAGGTGCCTGTGTGTTTCATGGCATCCCACATCTAGATGTTGTAAAAGTAGTAAAACCTCTTGTATTCTGTGCCATATACAGTTTTGTAAACTGTTTCTAAGTGTTTTCTTATAGAAAATTCTGTGGTGGTTGATACTCAGGGCTCTAGGCAGTAAATTCCACAGCTACCTACATAATTATATGAACACACTCCGTGATATGTTTTTGATGAAATGAAGCAGAACATGAGCCACATAATCAATACATAGCTTTAGCAGGTTCAGTTATGGGCTTTGTGAAAAAAAAAAAAAAAGAAAAAGCAAGCTATTATATTTTTATATTTGTTGCAGAGGAGCTTCTGTATAATCAAAATCTACTTCCTCAATATATTTTCTTCTGCATTGTAATGCAGGAACAGAACACCACAGCACTCTCTGCATTACTTTAGTGTTATTTGAAGTGCAAGTGACCCTGTATTCAGGAACTTTGGTTCTCTGTCATGCAGGTCAGGTTTAGGAATCTGAATCCTGGCAACGAAGAACAGTAGAGGCATGTAAATGTCAGGTAGATGATCAAAAGCCTCCTGCTCCAAGTACTGGTCTGGAATAAAGGAGAACTATGTACTACCACAAATTACCCAAAACAGGCACAACAGAGTGAGCTGAATTTTGCACACCAAAGGCATTCAGAACAATTGGAATTCCCTGCTTCTGTCTGTACTATGAAGATCTGCCCTTCAAATAAGTGAAACCCCCCTAAAATGAGTACTGTTGTGGTCACGGAATTTTTCTTACTGTTTTTCTATTTACTGCCTAACAGCTATTTATTTTCCATTTATTTCCTTTTTTTCCCCCAGATTCTATAATTATCAGAATGGATATCAAGCACTGTTGATTAAGCTAGTTCTTATTTTTAGTACATTTTATGCAAGCTGTAGACCAAAGGGCATTAGAGAGTTAAAAACTAAGTAACAGCAGAGGAAAAGAGGCAAAATTATGTAGTAATAGATGAGGAAGAAAGGACAGAGATTTGAACAGAGACAGAGGGGCAATGAAGCAGTGAGATATGGGGAACTGTTCCAGATGGCAGAAACAGCAGTTGGGAAGGCTCTGGCACCAGCAGTGGCAAGATTGCAGGCAGGGACAGTGGAGAACCAGGCACTCTGCAGGGAGAGGAGGGAGAGAGAAATACAAGGTCAGGGAGGCAGTCTAGCTCAACTGCACGGAAAATTATAAAACCCAGGCTGATGATACTGTCACCAAACCTTGTGCAGCTGATTTATACCTCTGCAGAACTGTGCAAAATGGTGACTGAAAGGTAACAATCTTTCACCAATATAGCAGGCACCTTGTACCGGTCAGTGGAAGATGAGCAGGGCAGCAGTCATTTAAGCATGAGGGATGCAGGTCCTTGAAGAGGGATCTATCTGCTCCTTATGTTTGTGGGCAGAATGGAATTAAACCTCCAGATTTATGTTGTTTCCTGAGGTTTTTGAAGAAAGTAATTGCCTTTTCAGACAAGAAGCTTTGATATTTGCTTTCATATAAAAATCTTCCACAAGAACACAACTTTTTTACACAGGCGATGGGATCATACACCTCTGGTAGGGTCACTTCCTCTTGGATGCTGTAAAAATACCATATCTTGATGATAAAAGACAGCTTTTTTAATTGTTTTTTCTATAGCTTAGGCAACTGTAAAAGGCTTTTCAAATGTGCATACGAGACATTCCCTTATGTGAATTAAACAAGTGGTGTATTGTGCACAAAATATGGAAAAAATCTCTCTGAAATGTCTGCAGAGGATTTTATGATGATAGCTCCATTTTCTGCAGCATGGTTCCACATAGATTAATCTACACACTCTGACTGTTTCACTCACAGCTTTTGCCAGAATACAACCAGAGACCTTTGAACAGAATCTAGGGTCAAGCTCTGCTGGGATCTTCATTCCACTACTGTTGACCTGAGCTGGTGTGAACCCAGATCTGGGTGCCCAGCACATACAAACATACACATTATGTGCTATTCCCTCCTAGCTGAAAAACAGAAGCACTGAATATGCTGTTTAAATGCCAAGACCATGAATGTGGTGGTGTTCTGTCCTGTGCTGTAAGCCCTGTCAGGCAGATGTCGGGCAGGGATGTGAGCCGAGCAGATGGATCATTCCTTTCCTGGCAAGACAAACTTGGGAATGAGAGCTAGCCTCAAAGTGCTAAAGCCTCAAAGTGTTTAAAATTAACATCAGAATGTAGTCAGTGGCACGTTAGTTGGACCAATATGCTAATCAGTTGTACTATCCTACTTTATCTGACAGTGCCTAATAAAAGATGGCTCAAAGAAGGCAGTTTGCAGTAAGCAGCTGGGAAATAAGTCACAAAGAGGAAAACACTTTCTCACTGAAGTCCTTTTAATTTTGTTTTTGTGTGTGTCTGAAACTCACGATTATTTGCAGGAATGGGATCCTAGAGCACTCCAGATGCTGAAAGCTTTTTCTTTGTTTTAAACAACAGTTGGAGCAAGTGATTAATCTTTTTTCCTCAGAGTTTCAGATACCCTTGTTTGCACATCTGTCTAATCATATTGCATAAAATGCTTAAGAACACAGAAAAGAGGGGGAAGGAAAGGTGGAAAATATTGATTATGTACTAAATTATGTTTAACTATTGAGAAACTATTTCTCATAAGGTAGATTTTTGCATGTGGTATTTGTAGTGTACCTTCAGGGAGGATCCAAGTCAACATTGACTGGGGATTGGCTGTCACTTACTCATACATGAATTCTATGTTGTATTATTCAGGCAGTTCATCAACAGCAGTAATAAGAGGAATCCAAAAGCCTCAGTCTGATCTGTGATATCAGTTCTGTTTTTTTAAATAAGAAAGCTCCTTCAATAGAAAGAACGCTGTCATGTGCCTATGTACCACTAATACACAGTCATGTTGTTAGTGACGTACTAAGGAGGCAGGAAAGGTATGGTGTGGTGTCTGGTAGCTTTCTTTTGGTTTAAACTACAGTTTAGTATGAGATGCATTTACACTTAGGTAAAATGTGTGTACAACAGGAAAATTTTATAAAATATCAAGACCAAAGTGTTGCTTGAAGCTGACTGCATGTAATTCAGTTGCCAAATCCTGATAATAGTTTTGGCTATTCATGTACTTAGAATCATAGAACGGTTGGAAAGAACCTTAAGATCATCTAGTTACAACCCCCAAGAGAAGAACTGGCATTTCTCATTGACTTGGCTAGCACAAATAGTCTTACCATTCTTCATATAAAAACTGTAGGATAAATGGTGGCACACTTTCCCTCAACTCCCAGATAATCAATTAAGCAGCATGGAGCACCACCCAGCACAAGATAATGACTACTGTGCACCATGCATTTCCTACATTCATTTAATTCCCTTTGCCACTGTAATTTAATTAATTTCACTCAGTCTTCTTAATCTTCAGATAACATCTTGATATGGATGAGCATACAGCTTCATCGCATTCCACAGATTTGTTTGAAGCACTTCTCTGTGAGCAGTTTTGTCTTTTACCTCCCTGGAAGTGTATGTGAACTGGTGTTTTAGTGCCTGAATTCATAATTACCAATGTTACATCTATAATATTATCTTGTGAAAAAAATGCATTCACACGTCTTTAAAATATGATGCGAAGCCCAATCTTGCTTTTTCTCTTATTTTGAAGTTGACTTTGTGATTATTCACGGTGCTGTACCACTGACTGCAGCAATTCAGTGCCTTTTTTGGCTTGAGAGGATTTTGAGAGCTGTTGCTGTCTAACAGCGCTCTCTATTGCTGAAAAGTAGGAATAAAAATAATTTTTGTGCTTTTTCTTCATGCTTTTAATTTCTTTCAGAAACTGCTAAATTGAACTGAAATAAGCACTTCAAATATCATGATGAATAAAAATTTCAAGCTGATCTGTATAGCTGTTTTTCAGTTGTTTTTGTTTAATTGCATATGGCTGTTGCTTCTGTATCTTATACTTGCACAAGAGTTACAGTTATATATCAAAATATTGAGATATTTCCAAGCAGAACCTGAGTATTTGGGAAGCATAGAATTCCTACAGGCTGCTTTTCCTAAATTCTTGAGGTTTTCTAGGCAAAACTTTCGCATCATTTAAATTTGACAGCAAAGATTAATCAAATGTTAGACTGCATTCTCACTTTGCAAAGGAATGCATCATACAATGCACAAAAATTATGTATGCTGAAAGCTATGAAAGTGGTGGGCTAATTTTTAAAGTCCTTACTGTATTTCAGCTCTGTGAAGCCTTCAAGATTAGGTGCATAGTTTGCCTTTAAGTAATCTTATATGAAGTTAAATGGGAAGAACTCTTGCCATTAAATTCTAGTTTAGCCTTCAAATATATAAAGGAAGCTTATTAAAAACGTTGGAGGAAGGATTTTGCCAAGGCCTGTAGTGACAGGAAAAGGACCAACCATTTTAAAATGAAAGAGGGCAAATTAAGACTGGACATAAAGAGGAATATTTTTACAAGTGAAAGTGATGAGACACTGGAACTGGTTACCTAGAGAAGTGGTGGATGTCCCCTCCTTGGAAGTGTTCAAAGCCAGGCTGGATGGGGCTTTGAGCAACTCAGCCTAGTGAAAAATCACTAAATCTAGAGAAAGACAATTGCACTAAACAATTTTTAGAGGTCACTTCCAATCCAAAACATTCTGTGATACTATGAAAAGGAAGAAAGAGACAGATGGGAACATAAATACATAAAACCACTGCCTCAGAGTCTACTCATAAAGGAGGTACAAGAGACTCCAGGTCATGCTGGCTTGGATGCCCTACACTCAGTTGCTTACTGCAAAGCCAAGCTAGTAATCATTACTGGGAGGGAGGGAGGTGCCACCACCCATTCACAATGCTCTGCAGCACACACTGTAGGCCCCTCCGGCTGTATATCTACACTCTCACTGTCGCATCAGTAGTGAGAGTGGGTCTTCTCTTTCCTGGGCGTATTATTTCTATTGCTTTCTGCTGGTTTTTTTTCAGACAGATATTTCAGACAGACAGTGTCTGTTCATTGCATACTAAAATTGCTCAGTCAGGTACTAAGAGCCCTTAAGCCTCCTGTGAGCTTATATGTAAATCAATTGGCAACATGAGGCTACAGCAGTAACAACAATAACATTCAATCACGTTTCTTCAGTTGTAGGACTTTTCAATGTCTGATTATCAAACAAGACAATAATAACCTCATAGTCTTCCAGACTGAAAACTGAGTGCTTGAAAACAAAACAAAAAAACAGGCAAACACAAACCCTGCCTTATTCACAGAGCTGATGCTGTTTGAATGTGGTTTTATAATTCCTTTGCATTAATTTTTGCATTTTTAATTTGTTTATTTAAGTTAATATAGGAAAAAAAATAGCTGGATAATAATCACTTTCCTTGAATAAACTACATTCACAACCATACTGAGACTTCTCCCTTCTCTTTCCACTTCTGGCAATGAATTTATTGTCAAAATCAAACAAATTGTTTGGTCCATTTGGAATACATGTGACACTTTCCATGAAAAACAGTGTGAAATTCTGTTTTCTCAGCTCCTGTGATATAAATTATTCATCTTTGTGATTTATCAAACATCTTTTTCTTGTAGATAAGAAGTCACCTCTTATTTGCTCTGGAGATCCCATAGCCTAAACAATAGAAAGTGAGTTGAATCCAGCAGAAAAAAAAAAAAAGACCTGAGTATGTATAGTTTGTGTTAGGATTATTAAAAGAAAATGCTATTGCTTCAAACCTGATTAACTTTGAAACCAGGCATCTACTTCTGTACTGCTTGCATTTTTTTTCACACTGGCTAACCTAGTACATGCACAAACAACTTCATTCAAAGTGCAGCAGAGAGAATTATACAAATTACCAGGGGGATGCCTATGGTCTAAGCCTTATACAGGGGTTTAGGAGACTATGATGATTTCCTCTAATTATAGTTCTTATAAAGTACGTTAAGGTACATTAATGGCAGGAGAGCAATTCATTTGTTAGTTCTTAGTCGGTTTGTTTGTTTTCTTTTTGAGTTTTAAAAGATTTATGATTTTACTTTTGTAGGGCATTCTATTTAAAACCAAGTGATGACATTGTTCAGAGAATCACAAAAGTGACTGGGGATATGTGGTGGAGGCGTTGTCATGTTTGAATACCCAGTTATGACTCAGACAGTCCCTCAGTCACACATTGCTTTCCCCGTTCCTTCACCCTTTCCTACATTTCTACCATCAATTACCCTGTGATGCATGACATGAGGTTAGGACCATTATTAGCCTAAAGCAAGAGTGTCATGTTTATTTTTTGTATTTCTTGAGATGTGAACCAAATGCTGTAGTATGGCATGAATGGAGATTTCTCGCTTCTGAATTTGCCAATTTCTGACAGTGTTCACAAATATGTAAAGGGTGGGTGTCAGGATGATGGAGCTAGGCTTTTTTCAGTGATATCCAGTGGTAGGACAAGGGGC
>JAOSLQ010042036.1:27813-43365 GCA_025629905.1 Lorius lory
GGGGGGTTGGACTAGATGATCTTTTGAGGTCCCTTCCAACCCTTGGGATTCTGTGATTCTGTGATTCTGTGACATTTAGGTGTGTCTCTTCATAATCAAGTTAAAGTGATATTTCCTGCTCACCTTCAATTTCTGCCCCAGCAGCGTCTGTAACAGTAAACCAAAACAGTCTCTCTTCTCTGGCTTTGGTAGCAAATGGTACTTGACTGGGAAGCTAAACTCTCTTGCCCCCCAAAATAGTTTGACCTTATTCATAGTATCATGGATGATCCCTGACCTCAATTACCCTCAGAGCAATTTTTACAGTGTCAGGGAAGGTGCTAATTGGCTTGAGACAAAACTGTCCTGGGGCAGATAATTGTGTGCTACCCATACTCAAGTTCTGCTCTGATGATGTTTAGGTTATTGATATAGACACACTATGTGTGGCTCCAACAAACAGAAGACCAAAGATTTCATCATCTGCATAAAGAAAACCACCTACAGAAATATAATCTGTACACAGTGAAACTGAGACTGGTTTGTTAGGGGAATACATGGAAATGATATCACCTGCATAAATCACAGAGGCTGTATGGTTCTCCACAGCTTTCACTGAATGGCACGATAAGGTATGTAGGTAATATGAAGACAATAATATGTTCTTGAATGAGTCCATTATTTCTCTCAACTCTGATGCTGCTGCAAAAGATTTTTCTTAAAAAATATTAAAAAGTTTTCTGTTCATTTCCAACAATTCTCTTTTTCACATCTGTGGATTGTTGAGGCATTTAAATCTTGCATCAGATTTTAAAAACAATAAAGCCTCCTTGTTGTGCCAGTCAGGAGAGAAGTTGGAACTAGATGATCTTAAGGTCCTTTCCAACCCCAACTATTCTATGATTCTATGATTCTATGTACATGTTACACGGAAAAGGTTAGCAACCTCTAGGATAAGTCACAGGCAAAAACTCTGACATAATACACTCTGATCAGTGGCAGTGACTGGCTATCAAACGTCAGCTTGTAGAGAAGTGCAGTCTGGCAAAGTATTTTCCTTTATTATTTTTAATTCATACACATAAAGTGGATGAAATCAAGAAGCTGTGAGACAAAACCTTGGCATTTAAAGTTCTTACTGCACATTTTGTTTTTACATGGTCTTTACACGAGGTTTGCATGGGCAGACTTCACAGAGGACAGTGGGTTAAGCATGAGTTCTCAGATATAACTGAATTTGGAAAATGCGTAGATGGGGGAGAGAGATGAATTCACTACAGGTGACAGAAAGTGTAATCAGGCCTTTTGCACTGACTCTAGTGTTGTCTTATGGACAGAGATCTGTAATAGCGTAGGCAGAAATTATTTTACAGTTACCCTCAGACACATCATTTTTTTAATCCTCTTTCCCATTGCTTATAACTCTGCTAAATGTGAATTCCTCAAGGCAGACATTTTACATGCCATGTGTTTGCCTGAGGACACATTTTTAATTGATCTTGGAAGTAGATTAAAGCAGGTTTTTGGCTTGAACAATTTGGCTATTTCTGAGAATGAGTCACAAGCAAAATATGTTTTACTCACACCAAAAATATTAAAGAAATGCCAGCACCTCTGCAATCGGCTGCAGACTCAGACGCCTTGCAATGGCATGCATTTGGAGATACATATTGTCCTGCAAAATGTTATCTGAAACATTACTACAAACCCAGCAGTTTGGCAGTTACGTTTTTATAAGATTGTGTTTACCTCAAATAAGTTATGGCTTCCAGAGGTTTACCTGACTAATTTTTTCTATAGAGTCCTTCAGTTTCCTTCCTGAGGACCAAAGAACTGACCAGAGCTTATTGACAGTAGCTGACATATAAATCTTTACAGCTTCCATGGGCAACATAAATGCAGGAAGGAATAGCCAGGTTGCTGTGTCCCTTGTTCTCTAAACAGAAGACTCAGTGAAAAACACCAGGATGAGATCATGGACTGTTTTAAGGGTGATGGATAATGAATTTTAAGAAAGCAGAAACAAAGAAAAGAAAGAGATGCAAAACTGGACAGTGATAAAATGGTAAAAAGGAGTGACAATGGTAGAAAGTATATCAAGCTCTTGAGATGAAGTAGTAAGAGCAGAATAACCAGGATGCAAGAGCACACTGTATTTGGGTTGTACATAAAGTAAGATGAAGAAAAACCTATTTTGTTGTCATTTTCCTGAATGGGGCTTGGGATGTGTTTACTTTTGGACAAAGCCCATGCAGACAGAAAGTAGAGAAGAAACTACCTACCAATATCAAAAGGCAACCAAAATGCATACTCTGTGGAGAAGGTCTCAGAAAAGTATCAGGCTGTGCTGAAGAGAGCAGGCATGAACTGGAGGCAATTAAGTAACCAACTTACAATTTTACCTGCTTATTACCTTCCCCATTTATTCTCTGCTGAAAAAGGATCTTATACAAAAAAACACTGTACAATCCTGCGAAATGGTTTCATGTCTATGTTTACAGGCTGAAAAAAACTCATCCATGCAGCCTTAATTCTACATTTGCCAAATTCCATGAAACTTTTTCCTTAATGTGGATTTAAATACGGAGATACTGTTGTGGGATTTAAAGACTGACAGGAGAATGCAATGGCAATGGTGGTGTTTTTAGACTACATGACTAGTTAGGTCCTGTTGGATTACCTTTGAAATACAACAAATGTTTGTAGAGCATACTGCAATAGTTTATAGCAGTTAGGTAGCCTGGCAGTTTCAGTAGAGTCCCTAGATCTTAATAACTATTTTAAACTACTGAATCCATCCCAGCTCTTAACCTTTTGAGTGGACAGGAACATAGACTGTTCAGAGACTGACGAGGGGCAGCAAACCTTGAATGTTATAATAGGTGAATGTATCAGTATGGCCACGGTTTCACACTGGGTTATATAGACCAAAAAGTTTAGAGTGTCATTTAATTTATTTTCTCCCTGCATCATGTGTTCAGAGGTAGAGCTGCACATAGCAGCTGATTGTGTTAGTTCCACCTGGTGGTACTGGGCAGGCAAGAGAGAAACAAAATTGCAGCACCAGATCAGTGAACACAGTTGCATGCCAGGGTGCCCAGGCAGGGATATAAAACTGATTGTCACTGCGATTCAGTATCTAGTCTTTTCTACTCCACATGCTCCTCCTCTGAGTGACAGGGAGAATGTTTACTGCAGCGTTTGGTTTCTCTTGACAAGGCTGAGGAGGGGAGGTTTGAGAGAGTAGGCAGATACTGGAGGGATTTTTGAAAGGTGAGGGTCATTGAACAGGTTTGGAGTAAATGTTAGCAGCAAATGCTCTTAAAAATTAAATAGAAATTCACCTAACCAAAAGGCTTTAGTGCAACTTATCAAAGAAGAATTATAAACATTATTTGTTGGTTATCTTTTTTTTTTTTTTTTTTTTTCCTATCCAGCTTTTAGCATTTTGACAGTTCAGCAGAACAAAGAAATTACTCCCTTGGATTTCTGAGACATTTATGTTTCTCTTATTAGTGAAATGGGTGTGGAATGAGTCACATTATCCTACTTGACCAAGCTTTTTGAAAGAAAAAAGATTGGCTTTTTTGGTTGTTTTTGTCTTGGTTTTGTGGTTTGGGTTTTTTGTGGGTTTTTTTTTTTTTAGAAAACACTACATTTAAAATATATATATATATATGTTTTAAATTAAAATACGTGGGTATTTTATTTTTTATATCTTCAGAAATGTGTTGAGAACTCTTACAATGTACTCAGATGTAGATTACATTGACTTCTTCAGTGGTCATTGAACTGCCTAAGATAAAAAAGAACAAGTAGACCTTCCACTTATGCCTGTACCACACAGTTAAGGCTTTTAAATTACAAACATAGCTATTAAACTGAACAGTTCTATAGGCATGTTGTGTAATCTCTTTAATCTTTTTCCAACATGACCCATTATTTGTATCACCTAATCCCACATTAATATTTTAATACACTTTGTACATTAGTGTAAAGTCAGCATATGTTCGTGTAAAGTCAGCAGCGGGGTCCAAACCAGGGTTTTATGAGATTTTTCACCTCTTTATTGCTGAGTTTTTATTTCCTATTTGAAAAATAATCCCTATTTAAAAAAAAAGCTAGACACATTCTTCAGTAATACTTTAGTTCAGGATTGCCTGATTTTGTTAAAATTATCGACCAGGGATCCCAGCCTGTTATTCTGAGGTGACTGCTGTTGCAGATTTTCCCTTGGTTGAGATCTTAGCCGTATGTAGATGAGAACATATGTTGCAAGGTGCAGAATGCATTGAACAGGGGAGTCTTGTTTCCCAAGCCCAATAGCGATGACCATGAGACCAAATTACAAAGCAGGGTGGCACTAAAGCTGCGTAATATACACCAGGACTTAACACAGGTCAGTGGACAGCACACAGTGCAAAGAGCACGACTGTGCTTTTAAGCCTTTTTTTCCCCTTGTTTATGTCCACTCTAAATATAAAAACAGCAATTGCGCGGAGACTGGATTTTTATGCTGCAATATAATAGCCAGAAGAATAAATTTACTTGCTGTGCCCTTCTAATACCCATGAAGAACATATTTCATGAAGTCTACCAGGTGTTACTTGGTGTAAAATGAAAGACTTGTTTAGGACTTCTCAGAAAAATGTTCATAAAGTATTTCTTGGTAGAAAAAGACTGTTGTAGTTAAACCACTTTAACATCTTTTATCGTCATTAAGAAAAATTCCCATATTACAAAATCAAATACGTATAAAAATGAATATTTTATTTTCATTTTAAAAAATCATAAGAGAAATAAGTATTCCATACTACACTTTTTTTTCCTTTCCTGTTTTATTTGTTCTCAAATAGTTATGGTTTTCAGTGCAACACGAAAAGCTTTTTCTTCGACATAAAAAAAAAGTGAGTATTTTTGGCTACCCAGCATGACAATCTTCACAAAATAAGGTAAATATTCTAAGACCACATATTCAGTATTTCAGAATGTAAGTAATTTTAAGACATTAAGCAGCATCTCACAACTGAGATCTCTCTGATCTCTCCTCAAAACATAGAAACGTGGGGGAAATCTTCGTTTATTCACATCCAAAATGAATGGGTGTCTGAGGGAAGATAAATGAGGCTGCAAATGACTTCAGAGATTTATGTAAATGTGAATTACAATTGTATGCTTGGAGAAAGAAGGGCCATAGATAGTGAATTCTTGATTTCCAGGTAAATTAGAAACATAAAATCAGAGAATTTCCTGAGCTGGAAGGGACCCATAAGGATCATCTAGTCCAACTCCTGACTCCAACAGGGCAATCTAGAAGTTAAACTATACATCTAAGAATGTTGTCCTAACACTTATTGAACACTGACAGGCTTCGGACTATTACCATTTCTTCCAGCACTTAGCCACCCTCTCACTGAAGAACTTTTTCCTAATATCCAATCTGAACTTCCCCTGACAGAGCTTTAAGCCATTTTCTTGTGTTTAGTCTAAATCTTCCCTCTTTTAGTTTAAAAACCATTATACCTTGTCCTATCACAACAGGCCCTACTAAAAATTCTGTCCCCATCTTTCTTATAAGCCCACTTAAATATTGAAAGGCCACAATACAGTCTCCCTGGAGCTTTCTTTTCTTCAGGCTGAACAACACCAACTCTCTCAGCCTTTCATAAGACATATGTTCCATCCCTTCTGATTGCTTTTATGGCTTCCTCTGGACACACTCAAAGACAGGTCCATGTCTCTCCTGTACTTCAGAGCTGAGCGCTCCAGGTGTGATCACAGGAAAGGAGGGAGGCAGTCACCTCTCTCAAACCTGCTGGTCATGCCCAGGATACGGTTGACTGCAGGCACACATTGCCAGCTCACGTTCAGCTTTCCATTCACCAGTACCCCCAGCACTGCCTTTTCCTCCCTCCTTCATGCGCAAGTTGCAGACAACAACAAGGCCACATCTCAGTTTCCTCCTTTCTAAGCTGAACAAACCAAGTATCCTCCACCACTCCCAGTAAGTCTTGCTCTCTAGTACTTTTACCATCTTTCTTGCCTTCTTTTGGAAACATTCTAATATTTCTATATCTTTCTTATATTGTGAAGGCCTTAATGGCACACAGTGCTTAAGGTGGGGCTGCAAAAGTGCATACTTAATATGATTTACTATTTCATAAGAAACAATAATCACAAAATAAACTTTTAAATTTAAAATAGTACAACTTCTTTCCCAGCTAAAAAAAAAAAAAAAAGCCAAAACCAAACAAAAAAAAAAGGAAAAAAGCCACCCCACACATGTAAGGTTTGTTTTCCAATAAGTCCTATCTGGTATTCTTAAGCTGTTTATGCCCTTTTCACCTGAATTCTACAGAGACCAGTCGTCTACCACAGTTTATCCAAGCAAGCAATTGTTCTTTCAGATGAATTGCTAGAATTTGAAACACTGTCTAGGGGCTTGTGGAAGAGCTCTTTAAAAGTCTCCAACTGCAATCCAGGCTTTTCTTTCTTTTTTTCTTTTTTTTCTGAGGCAAATATATGTCGTTCAGTCAGTGGATATCACAGACTGTAAATGTATGCCATCTTCATATTTCTGCAACACTGTAATGTACGTATCGTGAGAAGCTGATGTGGAAATATGATTTAATTCATCCTCTATTTAAGACATCCGGGTGTGAAATGAGTAACAGTGCATTATGGTTAATGATTTCACTGCAGTATAGGAATCCCCTCGGCAGGGAAAGTGTTATTCTGTTTTACTTCTTGAGATAAAAGCTATCCAAAGACTCCAGACAAGGAAAAGTTTAAATGTAGCCATGGAGAAATACTTTACAGAAAAAAAGAAAGAACCTGTGATCATCCAATAACGAAATAAAACCTAATTTCATTGCAGCTCCTCACTTAACAGCAAGGGGTTCATTTCTATTTGTAAGGGTTTGTGAGCATTATTACTAGTCTTATTATTATTGCAGTTATCGTTATTATCTTTTTCCTATCATACTTCCCTTATTTCTCAGTATCTGTCATTAGAATGCAAAACTCTTTTAATGCACACAGCCATTTTTCCCTTATATCACTGACTGTGCTATGAAATGTGGCTCTTGTTTGGCTTTTCCCACAGTGCCCCACAATTAGACTTCATGCCTTCTCAAAAGCTAAAGACACCTAACGTCCCTGTGAATATTTTACCTTTTTTTCTTTTCTGTTCTGCATAGAGAACTTGCATCTCTGGGGAATATTTTGAAAAATAATAATAAAGCATTCTACATCTCTGTGCTCTTATTTTTATTTGATAAGAAGGCTTGATCCAAAACCTAAAAGCACTAGGCTTGATCCAGAAACTTCTGCTGCAGTGTCTTTGTGCACAGCAGTGGTCATGTGAAAGCTTCACATGGAGGGGAAGAAAGAGAGGGACAAATGTGTTGACACACTTGCAGTTGACCCACTGCAAGATCCTATGCCACAACAGGAAACCGTCTTCTTCACCTGGTGATGGGGTTGGTCCTAGACTATGGGATAGGGAGGCCTTCCTGTTTATAGCCTTGCATGAGTAGCGAAAAAGAAATTTCTGTTCATACTTGCTCTATTGACACCTATGATTTGAATGATGCAATGCTATCTCCTTCAGCATGTCTCAGGGCATAGAATTTGACAAGATTAACTGTGATTCATTAAGCAGATTTTCCAACATCAGTTGGGTTTTTTTAAAAAAAAAAAAAAAATCCTTGATTTGGATAAGTATATTTTTCATGCTTAGCAAAGAAGTATATAATATACATGACTGGCTATCCTTAATGTGTCTCCTGCTTTTAAAAACTTTTGTCTTTTTTCCAGCTTCTCTTATTCAATTATTGTATCTGTTTAATCCTTTCTTTCCTCTGAAGAATCCCTTTTCCTCCAACCCTTTAAAGATTGTTTTTGAATCTCCCTATTTCTGTAAGACCATTTTGCTATGGTGCTGAAAGCTGAAAGCACTGTTTAAGGAAAGACTATCTCATTTCATTTCAAATCTCATTCTCATCTCAAAGACTATATTCCATTTTCCATCCTTTCATTTTATGCCCTACTTTACCAGTTCTCTATACCACTGAGCTGCCCACCGTTTAGATCTTTTGGGTTTTGGTTTTTTTCTTGTAGGAGACTGCACAACTAATTAAAAACTATCAGATTAGTTCATGTTTAAAAACAATTGCAAGATGGAATGAACTTCGTATTTTAAGTAGTTCCCATATGCTTCCACTTGTCTAAAAACTACACCTACTTGCTGAAGGACTTTCATAAAATAACATGAAAGAGGTAACATTTTGATTGTTACATATTACTTCCCATTTCCACTTCCTTCCTCAAAGTTGTATGTTCTTCAGATCCTACCAGCAAATACAAAGTTATGAACCTCCTATGTAAAAAAGAAAATAAAAAATACAGAGTGGCTCAAAGCATGCAGCTTAAAATTTTGTGCAGGCCAAAGTAGATTTATTACAACTTCCTTTATGCAAACTTTTTTTTGGAAACCATTATTTCCATCAGTTTCAGAGCACCATATGCAAGAAGGGTATTCTTATTCAAAGAAGAATTGTAAATATACATGAAAGCAGTTGCCTGCAACACTTTCGTAAATCAGAAACTGCTCTGAGTCAGAGATTTAATGCATTTGATGGCCTAGGAAATATTCATCCTAGGTTGATCAGCAAGATGGACTGAGTATTACTTTAAGAAAGATTGTGGAATGAGGGTTAATCAGCCTGGCAAAAGTAGCTTTTATAGGGAAAATATCCTCTGTGCATTTTTGTTCTTTAGCCCTTTAATTCCAGCTCAGCTGAGCAGTCTACAAAGCACTGGAGTGTCATCTCTTATTTACTGGGAAAAACTCCATGTTCTCATGAAAGCTTTAATTTTCTTGAATGAAGAGACAGGTATGCCTTGGTATTAAGCAAAAACGTAGCTTGTTGCTTAGCCATGAGCATTTAGATTACAACAGTTGGATCAACATATAAATAATATATTAATAAATATAAGAAATATATTTTATCAATAGAGGAAATAATCATGAGGAGACTGGAGCATAGAGTTGTGCAGTTCAACACTGAGAACTGCTTATCACTGGGATGTTCCCTGCATGCAAGGATCCATATATATGTCCCATTGTATAGCAAGCAGCAGGTCCAGTGACAGTAAGAGAGCTTGAAATTGCACCCTTCAGCACCACCCTTTTCAGGCAGTGCTTTTGCTCTGCTATTCATAATGCTCATATTGTCAATTTTAGTCAATTCATTCTGTCTTCACAGACACTACATGATCCAACACATGGGAAATCTCTTCTGGCATCATTCACATATATACTGTTTTCCTCTCACAAGTTATATATCACACTTTCCAGTCTCCAAAAGCTTTGTACAAAACCAGGGTCCTGGGAATTAAGAACAGTAAGTACTGAATCATTCTTTTGAGAAGGTTGGCAAAATACTCTTCCTTACAGAGTGAGTTGCTGGCCCTTGACATAGGAGCAATGCATGAAAGTGTTGATAAGCAGAACTGATTCATGAAACAATCAAGCTTTATCATTTTGCTACAGCAGATTTGACCTGGACAGAAATTATTAACTTTCGGATAGGCAGCGGAACATTTTTACCACAGCATGAGATCTTATTTTTCTGACTCCACCAAGAAAGATTGAAGGAGATGCCTAAAATCTAAATGCTTACAATAGTATTACAATATTCTGAGGTATTATGTAAGAAAGGATCTGAAAATAAAACACATTTGGAAAACGGAGGGGTAGGTTCATCTCTTTTCAAGAGGCATAAGACTGAGTTTACATTAAAAAAAAAAAAAAAAGGACAATTTGCTAAGATACTAGACAAACCTATGGTTCCAATGCATTTTGAGTGCAATGCGCAGTTCTGGTCCTCACATCACTAAAAAACATGTAGCAGAACTAAAAAATGCAGAGCAACAAGTAAAACCAGAGCTATGAAACAACTTTCATAATGTGAATGACTAGATAAAATAGGTGTGTTTTTTCCTAGAAAAAGGACAGTTAAATGTATACGTGGCAGGGATCTGCAAAAGTCTAAGTAGCAGGAAAAAAGGTGATGATTATTCATTATCTCTCCCAGTACAGGACACATGAACAACAAATGAAATCTACAAGATCTAAATTCAAGCCAACATGCAAAAGGAGACTTTTTTGCATGGGGTGGAGACCAGCTGTGGGATTCCTTACCACTGTGCTGTGAATGCAGTCTTTACAGCAGTATTTGTAGAAAATGATGGGGAAAATTGACAAACATCAAAAAAGAAAGAGCGTAGTCATCCTCTAGGTGTCACGCGTGACTTGTTGGAGGCTGCTTTTCTAACAGTATCCATGCATATGTCACTGCCTGCTGTTGGAGAGAGGACTAATGCAAGATAAAGTAGTTGTTCAACCAGATATGGTCATTGCTACTTTCTTCTGTTGAACTACAGAAGCAATTTTGAGTAGCTGAAACTTATTTTGCATGTGTACTCTACATCAGCATAGAGAAAAGATAATGCTTCAAAGCTGGAGAACAGTCTCCTCCATGTAACAGCGGTTGTTCAGTTATATTATTTATGTATATTTCAGAGTTTCATTAAAGTTCATTATGCAGAAGTGGGATCAATTCTGTATAAAATGAGTGGAAACAAAATGTAAAGTTACTCAAAACTATTGAAAAATACAACCCTTCTCAAAGAAAAAAGTGTCACAGCAATCAAATATATTATTTCTAATTTAGTAGACTAGCAATAGGAGAGCTTCCTAATACATATAAAAGCCATTGTCACTGAGTGCCTGGCAATGCTGAAAAGGCAGAAAGAGCTTTTTGTCACTGAAGTAGGAAAATGCTGAACTTGAATTAAAGCAAACTGGTCAAAAACTGGTTGTGTGAAAACAAATTATTACTAAACAGTTTAAAAAATATTAAAAAATTTGATTAGAAGTATATTTATCAGAATAAAGAATGTCATACTTTTTCTGTATGAATATTTACCTCTGCTTAGCAACAGATACAAATGGGATAGAGATATAAAAATCTAAGTTATTTAGCATATTTACAGCTTCAGATGCTGCAGAATAGACTTGTTTTCAATTACATTCACAATTATTGATATGTATTTTTCCACTCATTGTTTAAAAACCCCTAAGGCCCCCCAAACCCACTGTATAATGTTCTTCAGTCAATGAGGTTTAACAGAAACCAATGCATTTCAACTGAATTTTTGTTTATCTCAGGCAGCACATTTTAATGAAATCAATACATTCTTGCTGAAAGCCTCATGAATCCATTGCAAAGAATACATTTTTACTGAAACCAATATACAGTTTTATAACTTTCTTTTAGTGAAAGCATAGCAATACATTTCAGCTGAAACCAATATGTTTATCCAGGGCTGATACCAAAGAAACCGTATTTTATAGTGAAACCAGTGCATTCTTACTGAAACTAGTATTCCATATTCCTGAGCCAACATCGTCAGGCTAAATGAAATCTATGTTTTATTTTAGTGAAGAAATTACATACTTTCAAGATTATTTTAATACAAGGATTTTTGCAAAGCTTATATTTTAGTATGCATATAAAATAAGAAGCAGATCATAAGAATTCATTCCTAGATAGATCTATCTCCTCAGTTTTACATTTTACGTAGTCTTGCAACATATATGCATTCTATCAAATGAGTAATGATATAGACAGGAGCTTATTTTCATTCTCAATAGACTTTCACTAAATCTTTTTTTCCACTTTATATGCAAACTGACTTAAAATAAGTCAGCATTATGGCTGATTTACACTTCAGAGCAGAGGAACAAAACAGTGGTTAATGATTTTATTGTAGACTAAATGTGATTTATTAATACAGAATTTTTTATAAGAATTGTACTCAGTACATCAGTTTTGGTATTTTTCTTGACATTTTGACTAAAGATATGCTGATCTGCATTAGTTAGAAGGATCACAAATCATTAGCTACATGTACCAGACCACTCAAAATATTTCTAAGTGTTTTAATCAATGCAATTAATGTGAATTAGAAGTCTCCATCTGAATTTCAACAGATCCAAAGAAAAGCATAATCTGTTTAAAATTTAGATACAGTTTTTTGCTCTTTATCTTTTCAGCATAAAGAGATAAAGTAGGCAGAGCAAGAAAACCAGAAATACAGTGGCTTCCAGTAAAACTATTTCATCATTATATGATAAAGCAAAGAACCACAGGGTTGTTAGGCAAAAAGGACCAATTTTATAAAGTTGCTGTTCTCATCACAGGCACATCAAAATATTATTTTCAGTTAAAGCAAATATATCATCATTTCCTAATGAGAACCCAGTTGCAATGAAAGATTAAAGGAATTTACCATAGCTCAATAAACTAAAAAATTAGTTGTGTGACTATAATGTATTACAAGAGAGAAGTCTAGAACCTAAATCTAATCATTCACAAACTGAAGAGGGCAAAGGGTTTCCCCAGCTCCCATACAATATATATTGAAATTCCTCAGTGTTTGTTAAATCTAAGCTATATTTTTTTTTCTTTAAGATGAACTTAACTGAGGAAATAGTAGGGCTTTTTCCATTGCAGAACCCAAAGTTCATGGATTCCTTGTTGAAATGCAGAAGACATTAGCAAGCAACATGGACCACTCCCAATTCATTAGCTCCAATTCAGCATTCCTATCTGTGCAGATGGGACACTGATATTTCAGGGATTCAGGAAAACACAGCCTAGCCATAACAAAGTTTGCTTTGCCAAGCTTGCTGGTTTACAGAGCTGACCTACTTATAGTTCTTGTATGAAAACAAAATGGATATTTTATCTCTGAAGTTATGCCTAATCACATCTTCAAAAAATTCATTTCCCTACTAATGACGTTCAAGAAATAATGAATAAAATGTAAATGCAATGGAAAGTCAGAGGGAAAATGCAATATTGAGGAAAATATATGGTCCAATTAAAATGATTAGCACAGAAAAGGGTAGCCTATATTCCTACTGCAGCTGCTCACGGAATTGTTTTCTTCATGTACAATAGGTTGCCTTGAGGGTGATTGATCCACTTCCAGAAAGTATAATCACTGGTTTTCAAAGAAACTAGAAGACAAAGTGTAACAAGACAACACACTATACTAGTATTGGATTTTACCTCTTCTCATTATTTAGACCCCTCTAGCAATTTTTCCTTAATAAGTTCCTATAGTACTTTGCTGGACTCCATTTTTCTATAATATATTTCATTCTTCCAAACAAATATGGTACACTCATCCTGACATGACTTCTACACCATCTCTTTCCAGTTACTGTTCTTGTTGTCATACCATTTGTTGCAAGTATTTTAAAATAAGTGCCATTGTTATATTTAATTTAGAATTCCACGCTATGAGGAAGGATAGTGTTAGTTGCTCATTTTCATCCTTTTCTAAGCCGTTATTAGAGCATGCTTGATTTTAAAAGGTAAAGTTTTGAACTTGAAGTATAATCTAAACACAAATAGCTATACACCAGATACTTATATGTACCTTAACTAAAACCAAAGCAGAAAAGAATTTCAGTATTCTATTTTAATCTCAGGTATCAATTGCAAGTTTTTATGACCACAGAAACAAACAGGTTTTACATTCATGGTTAAAGGCATTTATTTAATAGCAACCACAGGAAACTAGGAGTTTCCATAATTATATTAATTGTATAGTTAATATTAATGCTTTGTAGTGCTGACCTTCAAATAAGCCTCAAAGTCTTGGTTGATCAAGCATGGGATGTATGGACACATTATGTATACTTCATAGACATAATACAGAGGATATGATAGGGATCATTATAGGATTTGTGGTCACAGGCTCCTGTCCTTATTCTAACAGTATCAACAACATCAAAAAAGTACAGGAAAAAGATGCAAGATACATTTAGATCTCCAGGGACTTGTCTTTGGATTAGAGATTCAAGTATATTGTGCATAAAAACAGGAAGCTTAGAGGGGACCTGTCATGGCCCTTAAAAGCCAACTCAGGGAATAGATTTATGGTAGGAAGTGTGAAACTGATATTAAGTGTGAAATGAGGGGCAGGAGGATTAGTCCAGTGAAATGTACTTATCAACTGAAACATTTAATCTAAGAATCCAATTCTTTATGCTTTGAATTCTTTCATTTGACACCAAAGGTAGCACTCAGTCTTGACAGGGAGAAGGAAGTGATATAAATATTTCTATTTATCTTCAGATCTCAGGCTATTTTACCAGAAATTCCATTTGGTAGACATACTGGTTTCTCTTGGTTTTGACAGAAATCACAAAAATAAACACAATTTGATAAAATATACTTGTTAGGAATTATAATCTAACACCATTAAGATTCAGAGAAGGAAACACTATAGAAGAATATTTAAGATGTAGCTGGATATAATGAAGCAGGAAAGAAATCCAGTACATGCATTTTCAGTTACATGTTGTATTGAAATTAACTTTTCACTTTGAAAAGGTTTTTCTGTATTTACTTATAAGACAATAATTTTATAATTTTTTTTCATATAGTTGTCATTAGGGATAATGTTTCTGAAGTTAATAAAAGGAAAAAACAAAAGTAAAAGATATAGGAAAACTTCCTTACTTTATTACACATAGAGGTACACTGACCTTGCTCCTCAGCAGCTTATAACTTCTAACAGCTACAGTCTTATCTTTTTAACCATAAGAGCTCTTCCAGACTCTGTTTCTATCTGTAACACTGTTTACTTTCCTCCCATCAGTTACAATATCATCACCATTTGGTGCTCACAATGGCTCTCTTCAAGACCCATTATTTTTAAGAGACAGAAATTTCATGTCCTCCCTCTTCTGCATTTTCCTTACACTAGCTGGTACAGCATTTTGGTCTAAAGTAAAATATACTTTCACTACATAGTTCATGCCTAGTTCAAAGCTAAAGGAAAGACCTCCTGGGAAAAACTAGAGACCAGTAAGAGCAAAAAACCAACAACTAGCATCATCTTCATAAAGGAGAGATGGCTTTACATTGTTCTCTTCTATGTCAGCCAGTACCACAGTCCTTTCCTTATCAGTTGTCATGTTTATGCCACAGGCAATCTCTAAAACACTATTCCCTTTTGTTTCTGCCCCTAAAAAAAGGCTTTCCTAGCTAATGAGTAGTCAGGAACATCACTTTCCCAGAACAGTAGCTCCAAAAATCTTAGTTAATTAATTACTACATCATTAAGTAATATCACTGCTGCTAGGCTGTTTTCCAGAGATCATATTCAAGACAAAGATCATGTGATGCAAAACATGTGGATACAGAAGTAAAGGAAATCGTGATATCTCAGAAGCACTTGTGAAAGCTTTTTGCAAATACAGTTCATTGTCCTGGGCTTGAATGGATAACACATTGTATGATTATGACAGACTGAAGCCATATAAAGAAAGCTAATGCCACATGTTAGGAAACCATGACTATCAAAGACAGAAAATTGCGTCCAGTTCTGGGCCCCTCTGTTCAAGGATAGGGAATTGCTTGAAAGAGTCCAGCGCAGAGCCACAAAGATGATTAAGGGAGTGGAACACCTCCCTTATGAGGAGAG